>JAILXH010084230.1:25174-48329 GCA_023558415.1 Piaractus mesopotamicus | reverse complement strand
CCTCCACATCATTGCATTCAGTTTTTATTCACAATTTGTTTAGTGTCCCAACTTTTTTGGAATCCGGTTTGTAAATATCACTGCTGTCAGACCAAAACCTTGTATCTCCATTGTCGTTGTTTTTCAGTTTTTGACATAATTTGAAAAAACCTACTGTCCTTTATATTGTGTGTAAATTTCAAGATGAATGGACCAAAAGAAACAGCCCAAAATGACCTGGAAAAATGTCTGGTTCCATTGACTTACATTAAAAGTAAAATATGTTTTTTCCTTCTCCTGTAAAGTTACTATTTTGGATATGAACTTTGTCCTACCACAGCGATATGCTCAATACAATGCTAACAAAGAATCAGTTGCAAAGCACTCATTTTGTGAGAGCAGACAATACGTAGACGTGGTTTTCGCAAGTATTCTTTCTATATTTTATTTATTTAGGCCACACACAATTTTTAAGTCCACTTCCAATAGAGCGTGCATTTAAAGGGCATCGCTCACATTTAATTCCACCCATTGTCTGTATAATTCAGCCATTGAGATGTAAACGAAGTCATTCAGAGTGGTTTGATGTGAAATGGTTCATCGCAGACCAACTTACTGATTCTGATTTCTGTACAGTGGTGGTGATGAGAACCAGGGATCACAATGTCTACAATGCAAATATAGCCATTTTATTTACTATCCAAAATCTGAACCTGCACATCTTCTGATTTTTTTTTTTAATGATGGCAAAACAGTGGTAAAATGAGAAAAAATAAGTTTTGTGTATGATTTTGCTTTACAACACCCTGCATGTACAGTTGTATGCAAAAGTTTGAATAACTAATACATGTTATGTTCATTCTGTAGGTGAAAATAAATGAACACATCATCTGCATGTACTTAAATATGGTAGTTTCGGCGCACTTTAGTGCACAATTTCTGTAAAAATATAAAATGTGCCATAAAATGTGGCTTGTTTTGTTTTTGCCCAGTATGATATATTCAGCAAATAAACAGTAATAGTGCATTAAGATGTGCAGAAGTGTGTTCTCCATAGAGGATGTGCTTACTTGACCAGGGGCACCCAAACTTTTGCATAGTTTTTAAAATGCTGTAAAAAATGTTTCAAGAGCACTAGGCAACCTCTCTATGTAACTTTATGTACCAACTTTCTGTGAGGTAGCGGTGAGACGCTAAACTCTTCAGCCGTCTGGTTGCTATCACCAACACTGTGAACAATTCTAAATCAGTGAGAACAGCACATTTCACATCAAACAACTCTGAGTGACTGTAATAACAAAATTGGAAAGTCAGTGGAACTCCCATTCTCACTCAGGCTGTAAAAGTAGGGCTAAATCAGGAGATATGGAGCTCTACAAGATGGAATCTTTTGTTGAAGTGACATCTGGGGTCAAATGGGCATTTACATTAGCTAATAGCTCTAATCACCAAATCATCAAAAGCTCTCTGCTATATATTCATATCAGATTGTAAACAGAGTGAGCTCTGCATGAGCAGGACTTTAGCGTGGTGCTGCCTGCAGGAGGCTGGCATGGTGGTGTCCCATATCGCTTTACAGAGTGACGCCGCATTGATAATGCTAACGTAATGGAGCCCCACGTCACCGGGCACGGTACAGAGTCAGACACACCAAAAGCAAACAAGACAGTAACACAGCCGCAGAGGTGGTTTTACATAGCTGAGATATAAACATGATCTACCTGCATGTGCTTGTTGAGCACCACTAAATAGTACACAGGTGTAGGCTACATGTTTGGGATGGTATACATACATATATATATATACCATCTTACTCTAAAGAAGAACTCAAAAAAATGAAATGGCTTCTTAAGAAACATTGGAGTTCGTTCTAAAGTCTGAATAGACTGATAAATCACTGTGATGAGCCAGTTATTAATCTGAACATCAATAAACTCTTTTGTGGACATATTGTCAGGTGATAAGCTTAGCTCTGTTATTTTACTGGACTCGAGCATGAGCTCTGTGGCAAGTTCCACACCTATTGTTCACACAGCAACTCATTTTATAGTCAAACTTGCAAGATTTTGTTATTGGGATAGAGCGAATTCTTGGCTAAGGTCATGAAACAGCAAGAAAATTATAGGAGCAGCTGTGGACTGAAGCAGGCCACTGAAGAAGAGAGCCAAAATAACTTGGAGAATTTTGTATTCATTTGAATAATTGAAGTTTTTCATGAAACATATTGTCAGAAGAATTACATGAACAAAACTGCCAACTAGTAACAGTGAGGAACAGAGTTTTTTGTACTTTTATAACATGTATTATAAATGTATTCTGAACACATAACTTCGTATGTACTGTATTGGAATATGTTACTGAACACGTTTAGTGTAAACAGTGTATTTGATTTTCAGCCATCACTACTTTTTCAAAGTATTTAGCCCAAGCCTGGTCATGTTTGAAGACAGTTTATGTCACATACCTAAATTCTGCTAAGTGTACTCTAATTAGCCATCATGATATTAAACATTACGACATCTGTCATGACTGTTAATAGTAATGGCAGCCGTAATATTATAACTGATGACAGCTTATGACATAGTTATGTCAATGTTACGTAGCAGGGTTCAAGAATAATTAAATAATAAATGGAATGGACTATTTCTACCACATTTTATTCCATGTTTGTGGAATTTATATGGAATTTCACAGAATTTAACTAACAGGAATAGATATAAAATAGAATTAGCTAGTAGATAGATGATACATAATGACATTTCTCAAGAAAAACAACAAAGAAAAACGCTCTGAAATGGATGCAAAGTCGAAGCCAAGTATCAGATTTTCCAATTTCAAGCTCTCGATACATCGCAAGTAATAAAAGTAAGCTGAATAAAATGAATAATTGATACATGTAAACATGGATTACTGAGGATAACTGATTGATAATGTCTTGTTAATAGTTTCTTTCAGAGATACATACATACATACAAATGATACATTAAACATTTTAGTGGTCTTTGAGATGCTGCGTCGTTAGTATGTTATTATATTAAAGTCCCGGAATTCAAGAGTTTCAGGAATTTCCAAAACAGGGCCATAGAGATGTTACAGAAGAAGGGAAGATGATGATGCAGCACATTCAACAGCTACTGCATAGATACCATCATAAATGCAGAAGCTGTTGAGGACGGAAAGAGAACTAAATTAGGGGTTCTCTACTGGTGTCCCATCCAACTCGGAACTAGACCCTCAAAGCCAGTTTCACTGTAGGTCTTTATCACTGTTAATTGTGGAACAATTCACATTCATATTTTGTTAGTAATACTTCTATGCACACATAAAACGAGTTAAAGTAATGGTACTGATAGGTCAGCTGAGGTCAGAAACAAAGCTAAAACAAGCATCTCAACTGTGGTCAAATTCGAGATTCCCAGGCTACAATGAGCACTTAGAATGAGACATTCTTTCTTTTTTTCCAGTTCTGACTTGTGGATCATATGTAGATCACATTGCATGGAGGACACCTGGCTATTCTGGGGCCTCCCTGGGTCAGTGGCCCAATGCTTTAGGGCTATTTTGGGCTCCCATGGGGCCAGATGGGTCCCCTGGTGTGGATTCCATCCCAAAGGTTCTTAATTATTAAGCCCCGGTCATTATTAGGACACCAAGCACCTGATATATGAGTTCTTGAGACAAAGCTAGACAAAGCTAGTTAAGTGAGATAGGAACGCAAACGCATGTAAGGTGGAAACCGACTGTGAAAGAATAGAAATGTGGGCCATGGACAGGGAAAGAGCTCAAGGTTTGGGAGAAAGACATTCCAGCAGGCCACAGGAGAGACAAAACCATCCTAATTCTAGAAGAGGTGAAAAGAAAGAGAACAAATGACAGCATAAGAACACACATGCAATTAAACTGCACACTTAAAGACACAATTTGTTTATTGTCATGCAAATGAGACTTCATTAAATTTTAGTGGTATGTGAACAAGGGCTCAGTATTAGTCACTGCTTCTTGTGAAATAGTGTTAGCATGCATGTACAGCAACCGACAGTGTACATCAAGACCTAAACAAAAACCAAAGTGATGGTGGTGTTGTCGGGGGTGATGGGATCAGCATGCATGTCAGTGGGTCACTGGTGGGCATACTATTGGCTTACAAGTAGCACCGGAGTCGGCTGATTGATTGAACATGCCAATAAACAGTAAACTTGTAAACATATTGGCACAATTAGAAATCCATGTTGGAATATAGTGTTAAATCTTTAAATGGCAAAAAATACAATACAGGTCAATACAAATGACAATATACATAAGGGCATGTAAAAATGAATATTGAGTGTTTATGCTACAACGTAGTGGTAAAAAAGATGTAGTGTTGGCCAAATTCGATGGGCTATGTAATAAAATATGTTGTTATTAAAAATATGAGACTGAAATAGACAAAAGGGGTACAGGAGGGTTTGAGAAGTTTGCTTAAACTATCTCAAGCTCCTATGAGGTCGCCTCCACCTCTGCCTTCCCTTCTGCCTTCTCTCCTTCCTCTTCCACTTCCTCGGACTCATCCTTCACTTTGGCTGCTGCCGCCTCCTCTTTTACAGGCTCCACCTCATTCTTTGCTTCTGGCTCCGCATTTGCCGCAGCTGGGGCCTCGGCCTGTGTCTCCGGGACTGAACTCGCCGGTTGTGTCTCCTTCTCATTGCAACGCTGCTGACTGAGTGCCTGTGCCAGGTAGCCAATCAGAGTCATGTACTCCTGGAAGCTGACTTTGCCATCTTGGTTTGAGTCGAGGCCCTGACGCATCTGCTTAATGGCCTCAGTGCTGTCAGTATCCTAAACACAAACAAACAAGATTACGTGTAGCTCGTAGTTATGTGTAGTTACTTAAGTCAACTGCACATTAGACCAAAAACAAAGGACATCAGTAAGTTGTGCTGATTCCTGCACAGCAGTACAGGCAATTGTTAGGAGCTCTGCTTTCCCACTGCTGCTATCCTTTGAGATCACCACAGCCATAAAGTCTAAGCATACAACCACAAAGCTAAACAGAGATACTTGTGATAAGAACCATATACAGCTGTAGGCAAAAATTACATTTTGTTGATTTCTGAAGTGAAATCTATAAAAAGACATATTCCGGCAAGTGTTAATGGACAGTTACTTTACCTTTAATTAACTAGTAAAATAATAGTAATTGCAGCATGTGCAAAAAACAGACACCCTCCACCCTACTAACTACTTAGCGTTTGCAAAACAGCTTGCAAACACATTTTTTTGTGAGCTAGAAGTCCTTCTATTCTTTTAGGAATTTTCACCTATTCTTCCTTACAGAACATTTCTATTTCGGTGATGTTCTTGTGCCGTCTTGTATGCACAGCATCTTTGAGATCTACCCAGATTTTCAATGATGTTCAAGTCAAGGTTTTCAGAGGACCATTCCAAAAGCTTCAGCTTGCATTTCTTGAAGTAGTTCATGATGGATTTTGAGGTATGTTCTGGATCACTGTCCTGTTGTAGAAGCCAGACTCTTTTCAGCTTCCAAAATTTGCTGAAATTTAGTAGAATCCACTCTTTCATCTACCTGTATGCATCCTGTGCCACTAGCTGCCACACAGCCCCAAAAGCATAACAGATCCATCCTCCTGTGTATCAGCTGGCAAGTTCTTCTGTTCATCAAATACTGCCCGGTTATTTTATCCAAAAGGAATTTTAGTGATTGAGTTCCATTATGGAGGTTTTGATTTGCTTTTCTGGTCTGGAAGTGAGCAGTTCTATCTAAGAGTTTCCTTGGTCTTCCAAGTCTTCCCTTCACCTCCACAGTTCCCCTTAATTGCCATTTCTCAGAGACACTTTTGACAGGAACTGGAGCGCTTTAACATTAGCAGAAAAATGTTTTACTTAAAAATGTTTTGCTGCAGTGGTTGCATTTACTTCTCATCCCATTTGATATACAGTTCAGGAACCTGTATAAGAAACTTCAGTGCTGCAGTGAAATAAGCTTAAGCCAGCACTTAACAGAGCAACAGAAATGGTTAAGCCGAGTTATTTTAGGACCTAGGATCTCTGATGAGATGGGGAACGATGGGGATTGAATTTAGGGTCTGTAGGATATATACAGAATGCCATATTTTGATGATACGGCTACATGCTGTGTATGCAATATGCAATGTGATTATGTTAATGCCTTGATTCATACACACATTCAAAGAATGTGCACATGAAGGCCGATATCATGATGATGATTAACAAACGATACACTGTCCAGCCTCAGACTGAATAGTCAACCTGTCAGATTATCAGTCTGGATTTTGCAGAGAACAGGCGAAGTTCCTAACCGTCATTATGTTCTTCAGCTGGTTCTTCACAAGGGTTTGGAAGTCCTTCTCCCCAAGGTTCTCCTTGCCTTTTGCTGATTTCAAGAAAACTGACACCACTGTCTTGATGGCCCCTTCCATGTTTGCTTTTTATCTGCATATGAGAGAAGGAGACAGGTTTGAGATTGAAAACCATTCATTATTTGCATATGTGATTCAGTGAAGGTCATAAAAGAGCAGACGTAACATTCATACTGTTTACAGATCACTAATTTGATTGATTAAACCTGTTTGTATTCCAGATATTCGGAACAAAAAATAGACACATCATTATTCTTATTTTAAGATGTACGATACATGCAGTACAATCCCAGGTTTTTTAGGCTATTTCGTAAACACCGTTTACCTCAACAACACAAATGATCTGCTGGCTCCACCTGTTCTATGTGTGGAGAGTGGAAATCTTGGGGCTATGAACTGACAGTTGACTGGAGATAAGCGAAGAGAGGAGAGAGGAGTAAGTCGCCACAATGGCTCTCCGTATCTTTGATAGGTCATCTGATCTCCTGAAGGCCTAACTGCACAGTGGCTTCGTGTTACCAGAGGGATTACCAACACCCAAACTGTTTTTTTTTTTTCTTCTTTCTCTAAACCCGTTTTTTTTCTCCCTCTCAAGCGGTCACGTCGCCGTTACCTACAGAGTCTTTTTCTTTCTTGCTCAATCGCTCATTTATCTCTCGCTGTCTGCTCTGCTCTTTTGTCTCGCATACCACAACACGTGCACGTCACTGCTACACACTTCAGCCAGTTTTGAGTATGTGAAAGCTTACAGACATTACATGACAGAGTAGTAATACTGAAGGTGATACTGAATCCTGCTGCTCTTATATTAAAACCAGCAGCTACTCTTCACAATGATCAACAGAAACTGTCCAAAATGACTTGAAATAAAATCTCTACACATTAATTAAACGCAATTTAAACGCATAAAAAAATGTTAAAGTTTTGCTTTCTCCTGTAAAGTTACCATTTTGGAGATTTTTTTTTGGTAAGATAGCAACGATATCCTGCATAGTCTTGATCTACTCTATTACACTCTTTTAAAAGAAAAAGTGCCACCAAAGGTTCTTTGAGCAAAGCCATGGAAGAACCATTTTAGTTCCCTAAAGAACCATGTTTGTAAATGATGAGATGTGTGGGTGTTTAGGTTCTATACCATTTTAAGGGTTCTTCCTAGAACGTTTACATTATGTGGAGGTTTTTTAAACTTTAGAAAGATTCTTCACGCTCATACATCTCATTTACCAAAACAGTTCTCTAAAGGACCATCCGATGTAACATTCTTCAGGGAACCAAAAATTGTTCTTCTCTAGGGTCATGCAAAGAACCCTTACTGGCACAAATATTTTTAGTCACGACAGAACTACACTCTTGAACTACAAAATGTTTCTATGGAGTAGCAAAAAAAGCTTCTTTTTTGGGGGCTATATACAACCATTTAAAAGGTTCTTTAAAGAACCATATACAACAGGTTTTCCATTACAAAGATAAACCATTTGATACAAATGCAAAGAACAATTTTTGTCATTCAAATGGTTCTTTGAGTTGTCCTGGTTCTATCTACAACCACTGCCAAGAACCCTTGAAGAAGCCCTTTGTTCAAGGGTGCAGTGCTGTCACAATGACTATATTAAATACCTTAAATTACTCAATAAAAAAAATTACATTTTACCTTCTCAGTTAAACAGCAGTGATAGGTTTGCATGATGATAATGCACATTTTAAATTCTCCTATTGATATCTCTACAAACCTATTTGCATACATTTTTTTTTCTTCTGGCTTTTTGTTAGTTAGTTTTACTTATTTTTTTAAAAGCCTCTGCATGCTTTGTTATTGTGAATTTAAGTCTGTGTTTATTATTCTGCCTTTTTTTTAAATTTTGTTTTCTCAATTAACTATCAAAACGACTGTTAGGCTGCTTGATTACTAACATAATCAATAGCGACAGCCACAGGCAGAACATGATGTAATAACCCGTATGCAGTAAATTCCTTCCAGTATCTGTTTAACAAACACGAAGAATGCCAGTGACACATGAACAGCAGAGCAGAATGTGTGATACAGACACAGATGAAAACAACAGAAAACAGCCAGTGACTTGTTAGCATGGAGATTCCATGCATTGCTGTCTGTGTGAGTCACTCAAACTTGACTGGAATGTTAGCCTTGCTATTGCTAGTCTACTTCAAATTGTCGATAAAGATGGGACTTTGTTTCTGCCCTTTTCTAAATGAAAAAGAACCACTTAAAAGCAGTAAACAATGACCGCTTTGGCCTGAAAGAGATCTCTGCAGGTGTGTTTACTCGTGACTCACTATAGTACTGGTAAATGAATGGACGCATGCACCACACACACACACACACACACACTCCCTCCAACAGCCTACCCTCCTCACCCCGATCTACAGTAATAAGTACATGTACCGGTGGTTACCAATTAGGAAACATAGCTCTTAGGACTAATTAGTAAGAACAGAGAGTGCGAGCCGACGCATTACTTGCTTATTAAAGTATTTGGTTTCATAGACTGCTTGACAGAGGAGTGAGGACACTGCCATGAGAGTCTCTGGCATGCAGCACAGGAAATAGTTCTAGATCTCTGCTATGAAACCAAACCACTTCTGACTACAAGCCTATCATAGCGTATCCACTGACTGTATACTTTCAACTTTAAACCATAGGCTTTTATACTTTCACAACTACTAACAGGTAGGCCTGTAGTCAGTCATATGCAAAAGTTTCAACAACTCCAGTCAGATTACATCTTTTGTTTATTTTCTAGGTTTTCTAAGTTAACATCCTCTACAAGGAACTAACCCAAATAAGGCATTTTCTGCTGATTTCACTGCACCATTACTATTTATTTGCTGGGTTAAACATATTGGTATAAATAAAACATAAAATATAATGTGCCACAGCTTCTGCAGAGCCCACATTTTATGTCCCCCCACATTTTAAATTCAGCAAATAAACATTGATTGTGCATTAAAATGTGCAGAAGTGTGTTTACTTTACAACACTGGACGTTAATGTAATGAGACTTTACTCCAAGCAATTTTGGACCATTTCTATTGGTCCATTCATCTTCATGTAACACTGTACTTCGATGTACTTCGACTGTATTGTCAATGTAATAACAAAACCATGTACATGGATACAGTGTATATCGAAGCACGGCAGCTGCCCATTACTTTGTGTGTACACATGTCGTGATGAATGGACCAACAGAAATGGTTTAAAATGACTTGGAACAGAATCTGGTTACATTACTTGACAGTGAAAGTTACCATTTTGGAGATCATGTATATCATATATCATTACTGTTGGAACTAAATTCATTTTACGTCAGTTTACACTGAACATTAAGGATGTTTTTTTTCCTTCTTCAATAAAGTTACCAGGAAGAGTTACATGGTTTCTGATATTACATATCGTTTGATATATACAGAGTTAAATAATTACAACTACAAAAAGTCATAAGGTACACACTTCTAGCCTAATCCGAACTCCAATTCTTTTCAGGACATTCATTTAACTAATAAAACCAAGATTCTGAATGAAACATGGGCTGCTGAATCTGTGAAATGAGCTGAGAGTGTAAAGCTGCCTGAGTGAGTAGTGTCAGTGCCAGTGCTTATCTACATTACTATCTCTGCACACGAGCTCCTTCTCTCCGGGACAATGAACTACTGTCACAAGTCCTACAAGCACTCTAAGGCTTAAGCTCTGACAACATTGTCTCCACAAGCCCATTTCTGTTGACTAGGTGTTGCTGAATGAGCTTGCTGATCCCTGCACCCCAAGGTGGCCGACCTCTCAACTGCCATTCCAGTCGTAAAGTCACATAAATGATTGAAGGCTTGGCCAGTAACCCGGATATTCCGTGGGCTGCTGAAGGCTGGAGCCAAAGCCCAGCAGAGGAGGCTCAAGTAGCCTAAAGGCGTACTAAATTGCCAAGTAAAAGTATTGTTAGGCTGCTTCAATGAATGATGGAAGTTAAAAGTAGCTACCACAAACAACCTGAGTAGGAGTAAAAAAAAAATTAGAAGGTCTAAAAATGTCTCGGGATCAGAGTTCCCTACAGAACTGCACAAGAAAATGCAGCATCTGTCAGCAGATACATTTAATAGGCAATATTCTTCTCTATTTGGGATCCTTTAGGTTTTTAAAACTGCTAAAAGCTTTACAAAGCTCTTTAGATCTTCATTAAAGGGAATGGTTCTATTTAGGACTGTGTTTTCTATATAGACCCAGTTGCACGCTTAAACAGTTCTTTGCATGGTGAAATGGTTCTTCAGAATGATGGTTCTATATAGCACAAAATACAGTTCTATTATTGTTACAATGTCAAGCTTGTAACAATAGCAGAACTCTTTTTTTTTTTTTCTTTTTTTGGTGCTATGTAGAACCCTTTTCAAAAAGGTTCTACAGAACCACACACACAACACACCAGCATGAAATGCTTCTTTACAGAACTCGTGGCTCTAATCAGAACCTTAACACCCCTTGAAGAACCATCTTTTTTAGGTGTGTAGGCTACTACAGCGCCCTTTTCACGAAACACGTATCCGCGCGTTACTGAGAAAAGTATCCAGTGTCCGACAAAGTCAATCGAAACTGCACTTAAGCACATGAAACTGAGGAAATGGAACTCGTTTCCAGCTACCGCCGCATATTATTACTCACAAAAGACATAAAAACCCGAGGCATATCATTAAATATGAACCCTGACGGGCTCCCGTTTCTCTGCAGTGCGCGATACAGATTGAGGGAGAACGTGATCCGCCCGGGTGCCATGAAAAATTCACAGAGGAACAAAGTCAGGCTGCGTATAAAAGCGGCAGCGGCCTTTCCTCTCAGCCGCGGGTCCGTCCAGCACCAGACTCAGCATGAACCACAGACTGGACTGACCAGACAACCCAGCATTAATACGAGACTGGCTGGCGTGAGTCCTGTGTAATTTAGAGTATAGGAACGCAAATTAGGGTTTACACGAATTCCTCTACAGCGAGAGAGAGAGGGAGAACAAGCTCAGCGGTGAGGGGCAGCAGAGGAAGAGCACTAAAACCACACTGACATTAACGAGAACTGTGACAAGTCACTATACTGATAGTAATAAGAGTAATAATAACACTAATAAAGATGTTGATAAGCTCAAGACTAGTGAGACTGTCTTTAGTAAACCGTGTACCAGACGCTGGAAACTCGCGACGTGTTAGTTAAAATGCGGTTCACGGACAGTGAGCAGAAGTAAAAGACCCTCAGCAGCTGTGAGAGAGCTCAAACCTTCAGTATGTGGCCTGAGAAACCTTAGAAAGCTGTCAAACTCTCACAGCTCGCTGCACTTCTCTAACAAACCACCCGAGCTCACAACCAAACCACAAACCCGACCAGCAGCTTTCGTCTTACACGGCCGCGCTTTTCTTCAGCGGTGACAAAACTGAAGAGAAAGAGCTGAAAATCGACGGGTTTTCCTGTCAGTCGTGGTTTAGCGGTGACGGTGCAGCAGAGAGAGTTTCGGCACAGCCGTGCAGCAGGACGGGTGTGTGTGTGTGGTTGTGTGTGTGTGTAAAATGTAAAACGTGGCGCTGAAAGTGAAGCTCCGGCGGCTCTCTGAGGAGAAAAGCTCATAGAAAAAGCTGAAGGTGCAGCTAAAGCGGCTCGGCGCACTTACCCTCAAACCCGGGACACGAAAAGACCAACAAAGAGCAGCTTTTCACACCTCTTCCTTTTCCCTCTTCTCCCGTCTCTTCCCCTTCTCTCTCTTCACCGCCAAAAACTTGTCAAACTCGAACGGCCACAGAATCTCTTCCGTGATTTAGGTTTTTTTTTCTCTTTTAACTTTTTTTTTTCCTCTCCGCTGACAAGTCAGAGGGCGTGTACGAGTGGAGGGGGAATTATGGGCCGAGCTTCAGCCACAACACCGTTTCAAAGGGAAAGAAAGAGATTTGTTTAGAAAAGTAACCGTGAATTTATTCTTCGTTTCGGTTGTGGAGAAATGGTCGCTGCTGGTTGTAGTTCGCTGCTAATTTGGTTTTGAGATGCATGGAAAGGAGTGGGAGAGGGATTTGAAGTGAGGAAGACGGTGTATTAACTCCTTACTCAACTTTCAGATCACAGATCACTGTCAGATTTACTGACAGCTGCAGGCGCGAGCAGAAATGCAGTGTTGGTGACTGAGAGGTTCCCGCGTTTTTGGAGAAAGGCCTATAATCCAGTTCTCTTTTCGGATTTCTTAATCAGATTTCTACATCCGAGTATGGTGTTTACATTACCATTTGAATAATCGGATAACTGCAGAAATCCGATTATGATCAGATCATTGAGTGCAAACGCACTCGATGTGATGCATTTCGATACTTCCGAAATATAGATGTGCCTCATGCTCATATATTAATATGTTAATGTTTGCACCGTTCCAGATAGCCAGGATATATCTATAAGTCTGCCTGCTTGATAAGGTTGGCAACCCTTAATGTTTGTAACTGACTGTATGGGACTGCAGGTCCACCCTCGGACTACCCGCATTATTATCCAGCACACAAGATCCAATGGGTTTTTAATCTCCTCAAACAGAGTTTAAATGCACATAGACTTTTATTTTGGAACATAAACTAATATAAACAATTAAGAGAAAAAGAATTAATGACAAGGCCTGATATAAAATGATTTTGGTGAAAATGTTGCTGACACTGTGCTAGATTGGATACGGCTTTATTCATGATATTGCTGTTAAACCTCTTCACTAATATAGAGAAGATAACAAAAGAAACAAAACATGCCCAATATAACTGTTTTCACTGGCAAATGTGCTTATAAAATAAAAATAACAGATAACTGATTTATAAAAAGCCCAGCCCGTGGTTTCCATGAAGGATGATGAAAGCAGTGGTGACCCATGACTAAAAGCTAGGCCGTATTATAGACACATCTATAATAATGCAAATTTTTGCTAGCGCCCCTGTGGGATTCTGGTAGTTTGTTAGCGTTAAATTAAACCTTTCATGTTTTTACCTGAAGTTTGTAACGGTCAGATTGGCATATGTTTCACAGTGACTCAGTAGAGAGGCTGGTATAGAGCTGCTTCGCTGTTATCCATTTCTAACAACTAGTGATTAGGCTGCCGCTCATATTTACAGTCAGTGACGTATTTAGGACTTCCAGAAGGCCTAGAGTGACTTTTTTTTTCTCTTTGGAATTGGTCCCATTTACGGGAAATGTAAGGGTGATTGGGTGATTCCTCTGTCACTTCGTAATTATACAGATAGATAATCATTAGGCCTTCTCTTCAGCTCTTGAAGTCCTAACCAGTAGGAGAGCTTGCCTAATTATATCTACCTAGAGACCACAGAGAAGAACAATTCCTGATTGGCCAGTTTGCCACTGGTCGTTTCAAGAATTTTAACCCGTTTGTTACCATCCGAAACTTAATAATGGACCAAGTGTAGTACTGTAATACAAGCGTGATTCTGTCAGATAAAAATGAACTCAAAATTACAGATGTATTTTTTGATTCTTGGGAGAGACTGAGGGGCTTACCAGCAATAGTTCTGAATTTCAGTACACTCTTTCTTTTTGGATTTTTCAACGGTTGTGTTTTAGCTCTTGTTGGCTGCCAGTTTTCTCTATACAGAGGCATGAGAAGTCATTTTGGACTAGATTACAATTCAGTATATTAAGTTCAGTGTTATTTGTACGGTGCTTTTATTTGTATAGTGAGGGCAACTTAAGAGGCGGAAGGTTGTCCTGTAAACGCCTTCACCGCTTACTACGCTATCTGTGTAGACCTTTGTGTTTTTTTCCTGTGTATGTGTGTGTGCTCTGAGCGCAGGGGGGCACCGCCCTTGTACTGTGTGACTGTACCTGTCTGTGTCGGTGTGTGTCAACTGCGGTCACGCCTTTGTCACACCTCTAATTGTGTTTGATTAGGCTACAAAGTCCAGAGTTATGAGCAGAGTAGTTTTTACCCGAGCCTCAGGGCATCTTAACTTTTGCTCATAATTTAAAAAAAAAAAAAGTAAACTATTCTAGACAGTCAGTCAGTTCAGAGGCAGATTAGTCATTGAGGACAGATGAATGGGTATTGTAGTGCTTTGCTGTAAAGGGAAGAAGCCCTGTTATGCTTTAGCAATTGCAGTCATGCGCAAAAGTTTGGTCAAATGACATGTTTTCTTGATTTTCTAGGTGACAAAAAAAGTTAACACATCCTCACTTCTATGCATTTTAATGCGCTATTACTCTTCATTTTCGAAGTTTAACACACTGAGGAGAAATTAAACATAAAATGTGGCCTTTGCAAAAGCAAGGCACATTTTGTGTTTATTTAATTTTTCCCCAGTATGTAAAACTCAGCAAGTAAACAGAAATTGTGCACAAAATCTTGTTTATTTACGTTCGTTTGCTGTAGAGCATGGGGTCTTAACCTTTTTCACAGTGCGACTATTTTTTAGTTAAAAAATATTTTGCGACTCTCTTTTTGTCTAAAACAAACCCAAGCTAATGAACTCGATTGCACCTATTTCATTCCCAAATGCAGAAGCCACTGATAACCAGTATGAAGTATGACCACTGCAGCCTACCACCAAAGGTTCAGGGTTATTGAAGTACACCTTACTTTTACTATTGTGCCTTAACATGGTCCAAGTGTCTTGTCCAAATCAGGTACGTGTTAAAAATAGTTCCATTTTCTTGGTTTTACATTCACACTGTGAAATGGTAAATTCATTTTATGGCAGCAGCCTTCTAATGACTCAAAGAGATGAGTGTGCGTAACAAAAGCCCAAGTGTATAGTTAAAGTGTGAATACCAAACCAAACTAAGAGGGCCCATGTCTTATTGACCTCACGTTTTGGAAATGAGTTTGATGTGGTATGTAAACACTGTTGAAGTTTCAAAGCATACTTTTCCCTCCTCAGCCCATGTATGGAAACTAAGGTGGAAAAAACAGCCCATTTTGAATTCACTGTTTTCATGATGTCACAAAAGCCAGCACATTCATATATATTCACCTAGCAGTTTAGCTCCGCCCATTCACACTTAAGTTACATGAAGAGTTTCGGCCCTGACTGCTTTTTGAATGAGGCACAAAACAGGGCAGCCAATCAGAATGTTCAGAACATCATATCATTTACGTATATTGGTTTTAAAGGCACAGTAGCAAACGCAGCCTGGGATAAAGTGAGGTTAGAAAATGGTCATTTTTAAATAATAATGACTGCTTTTGCTACATAAAACCACACAAATGTCATATAAGATCCTCAGGGGGAAAAACAGGTTATGGGTCCTTTAAAACGGTTGAATATGCCATGTGTATGTGATCCTATATAACATCCATAAGGTCCATAAAGGAAAAAGGGTAAGACAGTCTTGGGAATAAAACAATCACTTCTTTTATTTCATGTCATCTGACTTGGCCAATCGTTAACTAAACTCCAGAAAGTCCCAAGTTTCTGTTTGACCTGCCTGCTTGAGCATCAGTGGCATATTTCAAATTGTTTTCCTGTAACCTTATTGGCTGTAGCCGGCGTGCCTGCTCGCCAGCTTGCCAATCAGCTGCCAGAACTCACTGAAAGTCAGTTCGCCGTCATTGTTCTCGTCCAATGAGCCCATGAGATGGTCAATCACAGCTGGATCAGTGGCGTTCTGCAGGCAATCAGACAAGATAGAGAGACATTCATGTACAGTTTAAAACTGACCAACAAATAGTTACAACAGCAGCGTCATCGAGTGGCAGCTTGAGGTACTACACATTCTTTTCTGCTGACTTATTATATGGAGTTCCTGTAGGCCACAGAGCAAAAACTGAAGCCTCTTTCCTTCCTGATCTCCTCCACTGATCTACAAGAACTGCTGGAAAATGCAGAGTCCAACTCTGAGGCTTGTACGGCCTCACAAAAGCACTTATTACTCTGCACAAGCACCAATCTGTGAAATCTTTGTAGGGAATTTCTCTTTGCAAAGATCTGGTATGTATTGTACTAATGACTAATAACTGTAGACAATATGGAAACAATATCTCTACAAACACTAGCACTGAAACAAGCAACGTCTCAGACTTTTTTGTTGGAGCATTTGTTTTCATGTTTAAAAAAGAAAACTACGCAGCACAGTACTACAGACAGCATGAGCACAGAATGCGAGGAGCATAGCGAGTAGGAGAGGAGCTTCTGACCTTGACAAGGTTTGGTAGCTGTGTCGCCACGAGGCTTTGGAATTCATCTTTGCTGAGGGTGTGTGAAGAGCCATCTTTGCCAGCATAAGCCTTGAACTGGCTGACCAGCACGTTAATCGCAGACTCCATGTTGAAAGGGCCGGCGGATTTTGAATGGACTAGAAAGACAGAAAGAAAGTGTTAATCACTTTGACAATGCACAAAACAAATGTAAAGGCAGTTTTTCAGCTTTGCAGAATGAAGTGAATTGAGGGGCCCATATAATGTAAAGTGGATTTTTCCTTCCTTTTTTTCCATAAAGAGTTTAATGTAGTATGTAAACACTGTTAAATTTTCAAAAACGTACCATTCACTCCCCAATCCATACTGCAAAAAAAATGGCTGTTTTGAATTCACTGCTTTTGTGAAGTCATGAAAACCAACACATTCCTCTGTCAATAGTTTAGCCCTCCCCACTCGTGTGAAGTTATAAGGAGTATTTCAGCTCCGACTGCTTTTAGAATGAGGCGCAAAACAAGGCCAATCAGAACAGAGGTAACTGACATTATCAGTCTTAAAGGCATAGTAACACAAAAAAACAGCCTGGTTAATTCTAAGCTGTAGCGAGAGATTGAAAAGAAGCAAAAATGAATCAGGCGCAGTTATGTTTTTGGTACATAAACCCACACAAATGTAATCTCACCAGGGGTGTTCAAATTTTGCATATGACTGCATGTACAGCGATTTCAAACAAAATTTAGTTCTATGAAACAAGCACAAAACAAGCAAGAAAGTCTTTTTAGAAATATTAAACATCACTGTACCTGAGTGCTGCTGCAGTATACGAAGCATGAAGACGTGTTCCATCTCTTTACCACCTCCTCTTTTATTCTCTTCACCCTAAAGCACAGCTCAGCGGAAAACGAAATTTTCCCAAGCCAAACCCCCTCCTCCCCTCAGCTCTCCCTCCCGTCAGGATGCTCTTATCTGCGTTATAAATCTTTCCACCGCACATAACGCAACACATAAACATGGAATCTGCAAACATATTGAAGTAAAACATGTTTTATAAGCAAATACTGTAAGTGAAACATGAGGCATTCTGATTGTAGTTGTAGTTGGTAAATGCTGATGCAGTGTTATTATCTCAGCATCCACTGTCTGAAGAAAGGCCTCGGGCTTGATTAGTCTGCAACTTTCAGCCAGGTTGTTGACAGGGTTGTCATAGTGTTGAGAGTTTAAACACTAGTCATCTATGAAATGCGATCTGATAAACCTGCTCCAACGGCAGGACTAAACAACCCCTTAACTTGGGGAAACGTCAACTAGGGTCATTGTACTTTTCCTATTATACTGTACTTTGTAATTAACTATACTTAACCACACTGGATAATTTTATTCTCAGCGAGTTGCTGTATTAAGTAATTCAAGTAATAATAGTGTATTCAAAGTAATAAACGGTGATGCATCACAATTTTTATTGACATTCAAAAAGTATTTTAAGTTATTGTCTGAATCCGGTCCAGCCATTGGATTAAATTCATTTTCGACATGAAAGAAGCATTACATAGGCTTTTGCTCTCGTATACAGTCGTAAATTCAACAATCAAACCCAAATGAACTTAGCTCAATTAAATTATTTTTTTTTGCATTTAAAAATTGCCCTAGAAAAAGCCTAACTCATATATGTGTTCCATACAAGTGTAAAAAGAGACTGAAAAACAAGAAATTCTGTCAGTGATTTAATACAACGGCTGTTTTCCTCAAGTAGGAAGGGAATATATATTTTATATATATATATGCGCCTCAACAACATGGACAACTTATTTGCTTTAAAGGGGAACTTATTTTCCCTTTTTCCACCAATTCTAATTCGAAGTTATTTTATTCCATTACATTTATTTATTTATTTACTTTATTAAGATGTAAGTAGTCATTCAGTTAAGGTGAAATGCTTCGTTTTAGAGAAACTTGCAGGGTCAGAACTGTACACAGTGGTGGTGATAGGAACCTTCCTCTAAAAGCCATCTAAAACAGAAAATTATGACTTGAAATGATTATTTTATCATATATATATATATATATATATATATATATATATGTATACACACACACACAAACACACACACACACACACACACACACACACACGACAAATATGTAACTTTTTTTATACATACATTTACGGTGGGAGGGTACATGCAGGGTGTAATAACGTAAAATAGTCCCCAAAACACTATTAACACTATTTTACCATTATTAACATTACATATAGGAACATACGTAGGATCACTGGTGGTTCTATATAGTGAATAAAATGGCTACATTTACGTTGTAAATTTCCCAACCCCAGATTCCTATCACCACCTCTGAAAAGAAAGCAAAGTCAGTAAGTTGTGCTATTTCACACCAAACCTCTCTGAATGACTATGATTGAAATGTGCAGAAATGTTGAAAAATTGGCTTCCCTGTCAACAAATATAATAATATAACAATTTGTCTACCAGAATTTCACCCAGACAAATAAAGGCACATTATCAAACATAAAACTTTTCTCTAAAAAAAAAAATCTTTTCAAATTACTTCAGTACCTTACAATTCACAAAGACTGCTCTATGAATATGAACTTGGATAAAATTGTGCACAGCAGTAGGTAGTTTAATTTTTTGATAAGCAGACATTTGAAAACTGATGAAATTGGTACCATGTTCCCCTGCTGATAACCTTTTTGCAGATTTCAGCAAATTACACAAATCAGCACTATCAGTGTCCCTCATAAGTAAAAATAAAAAACATCTGAATAAAGTGGTCATACCTACACAGGGCATGAACCTAAGTGACACTGGACGGGTCAGCAATATTATGGTGAGTATTAACAGGCACAGGTTGTCCAAACCAGCAGGGACAAATACATACATTTCCAGGTTTTACTTCTCACATTATGGCCAAGGCCAAACTAAAAGCTATTCAACAGAGGGACCAAAGGATCCCTTCTTTTTTTTTAAAGATGAACTGATTTTAACTTGACACTAAAAAGCAACAAAAAAGTAACTGATCCTTTACATAGCAAGCAAGGGGGTTGGCATTGAACAATAGAGGTAGCAAGGGACAGGACACCCAACATACAGGTGGAACTTCACAAAAGGACAAGACTCCAGAAAGACACTCTTTGCACAAACTACAGCTAGAGTCCATATAGCCTGGGGAAAATGTCTGGAGAGAACCTTCTCAGTCATCTTGTTTTGGTGTGGTATTATTTTTTCCTTCATATGGCTCATTTTCTATTCCAGCCTTGCTGCTTTATGCACCAAGGGCAGCAAATTTCCACAAGGCCTCCTTCTCAAACTGCTCCATTTCCTCCTCCAATGCTTCATTGTCGCCACTATGCTGCTTGTCTTTCAAAACATCTGCCAGGTCCTCCAATATGTCAGACACATCTTCAGCAAACTCGCTAAAGAGCATGCTGTCGTGGCTGAAAATGCCACCACGGAAGAACTGGGCGACGAGACGACGCAGAGCTTCCAGATTCTCCTCAGCAACACCATCCAATTTGGTCAGATAGATTTCCAGGAGCGCCTGGAACTCTGACAGCTTGACAGGAGTGAGTCCCTCTGCATCAGCACAGTCTACAACACCACGGCAGCGTTCAGGAGGGTTCTGGTTCCTCCTGAGTTTCTCCTCTTGGTGTTTCCAGAAGTCCACTGGCTCATGCTGTTGATGCTGCTTTTTATGATGATGATTATGCTGCTGGTGGTGGTGGTGGTCAGGCTTGGCCTGCCAAGGTCTCTCTTGCTTTCTTCTTTCTCGCTCCAGTTTCCTCTCATCCTTTTTATGGTCCCACTCCTCATGGTACTTCCTGAAGTGCTCTTTGTGTTTTGAGCCACCATCATACTTGTCTTTGCCAAGCTTCCACTCTTTCCTTTTCTCAGTCTCCTCCATCTTCCACTGGTTTCTCTTCTTGTCGCCCCACTCCTTCTTCCCCTCTTTGTGCTCCTTGTGCTTCCTCTTCCATTCATCTCTCTTGCCCAAGTAGTCCACCTGTTTTGAAAGCCTCTGCTGCATCTCAACCAAACTCTCCCTCAAGCCCTTCTTGTGCCAGCCTGGTTTCTTTATTCCTTCCAGTCTCTTTCTGCTCTCCTCCAAGAGAGTTTTTTGTCTCTTGAGTGCCTGTTGCTTATCCCACCATCTATCAGGTCCTGTAGATCCTTGAATATCTCTAGGAACACCAGGTGAAGAAGAGACAGAGCTCTGGGACGTGTCAGAGGGTTCCTCAGCTAAAGAGACAAAAGTGATATAATTTAAGTTTTTATATCCAATGCTAATTATCATAAGACAAATAATAAAATAGCACAACATTGCTTGTTTTCTTCATGTTACTATGAACAGTCCTTAACAGGTGGAAACAGTGGGGTGTATAGCAGTATGACGTCCCTTTAATAATATGAATTTTGGCATGCCGTAAATACCATGATAAGCCAAAAAGCAGTAAACCACAAGAAACACCGCTCAATCAGTACAGTGTTTACAAGTGTGTGTTGTTGAGCGTGTGCCATGTGCTTGATGTTTCACCAAGACATTCAGTTTTGCCGTGTTTGTACTGATTTTTACCTTACGAGTATACATTTTTACACTTTTGTGTCACAAACAGACATAACTGTCAACATAACTATTGGGCACGACGAAGAAGAATAAATCAGCTTGTAAAAAAAACGTCCAGTGAAGATGGGGTACATTTAATGTGATACACTTTATTTAGAAAGCTTGAAATTGTGAGCTGCCTTTATTAGATACAGCAAACAGTAAAATATTATTTTAGACAGCAACTACAAGGTGCAAACTGAATTGAGGATAAGTAAAGAGGTAAAAACAAACATGAGGAGAGGCTATAGGAGAGAACTAGTTCTATACAACGGGAGCATGGTTCTATACAAAAGGAACTGAAGAGCTATTAGAGTACAAGGTAGTAGAGCTCTGCATTCCCGCAGGACCCACCACAATATTTGGCAAGGGGGCTAATTTTCAGTGCCTCGTGCAGAAGCAGGCAGTTAACCACCCAGTGCAGCGGGGGTGGGACAACACACGTGTAGAGGAACCTGTAAATGAATGAACCTCCTAAATAAAACGATCACTTAACAATCAACACATAAAAAAATCTAACAGCAAAATACTGAAAGAGAATAAATTCATTCTAAATATATGTTTTAGTTCTAAATAGAAGCAACCAATCACGTGAACTACATGTGTATTGCTTTATAGTGGGCTACAGAAATTAAAGAGCCTTTACACAGTCAGATGGCCACAGCTATGGAAATTGCTCTTAAAAGGGTGAAAACACAACAATAAAGCCGACTAAAGGCAGGTCTGACATGTGGCAGTCACTCTGATTTGTGACTAACACAGATGGAAAACAGCCAGCAACTGCAGGATGGAGCGGGGAAAAAAAGTGTAGGGTACGGGCAGGACCAGGACAAACAGTTCAGACTTTTTATGGGAGAAGAATGACATCTTGCAGGAGTGGGACAAAAAAACTGTTATTATTATAGTATTTTTTAAAATTCCTTCAATGATAATAATAATAATAATGATAACAATGGCAACAGTAGCAATAATAATAGTAATAGTAATAATAATAGTAATTATTATTGCAGTGCTTTGTTATTGTTTCTATTGTAAATATTTTTTGTTATTGTGATGTCAATGCTATCGTCAGAAATGGAAGGAAATGCCGCGATCTAAAACTGAGCTCATGCTGCCCACTCCTAACAGGTGCTTTTTAAAATTCTTATTACTGCTGGTAAATCTAATCTAGTCAAATTATGGTCTACGGAGAATTCAGTCCTTCCCTGTATGATGACAATGGGTAAGAATTAGAGGTCTACAAGGGCACGGAATTGAATCCTGAACCTGACCCATACCTGCGACTTTAGAACCCAACCCGAACAAGCCCGACTGGTACTGCTAAATTTGAAACCCGAGCCCAGTCTGAACCCGGTCATAATGTTTCCACAACAAAGGTCATAATGTTTCCACAACGAAGATGTCCCTGACTCATTTGGAATTTTAAACAGTTCCCCTTTAGTAAGCTCTCTTTTAATTTTGTCCATGGCAAATAATAAGGAGGACTGTTAGCTAGGCTTTGAGAGAGAGAGAGAGATAGAGAGAGAGGCATATTCCTTCATATAAAAACAAATCTCCTGCATTAAAAAAATTATATTCAAACAAATCCAGAGCTTGATGTACGTGAAAAAGACCAGTAGACAGAATCTTTTTCAGCGAAAGGCCTGGTTAGGTAGTTGGAAACAGTTTAGAAATGTATGTGCAGAACTTCATAGACTGAACAGCTGTCACCAAAACACTTCTCAGATTCCTTCTTGCACAAAGTTGACAAATGGCAGCATTTTATGTGCTAATGAGTGTTCTATGTTTCGCATTTAGGCAAGAATTCAGCTTTTCTATGCAATATTGATAAATGAGGGCCTGGTCCTCAAACACTGACCTGTCTTACATTATGACAAATTTTGCCAACTGACAGTAATCAACATCCCCCTCTATCTTATTCAGTCTATTACATTCAAATCCTTACTGTCTAAAAATCAGGCATGTGAACATATGAGGCATGAAAACGGTGAAAAGCTCAGTAACCAACCAAACATCCCTACCACCACC
>JAILXH010084207.1:0-12614 GCA_023558415.1 Piaractus mesopotamicus | reverse complement strand
GGTAAAAAAAAAAAAAAAAAAAAAAAAACACTTATGTACTTTCAACTGAGCACGCTCATGCAGAGTCTCTTTATCGGAAAAGGCTGAGGGCTGCCGTTGGTTCTCTGGGGGACAGTGTGAGTTATGGAGCGCAGGCTTGACGCATCGAAGCTTCTCTTAATCCAAACAGACAAAGCCAGGCTCCAGGCCGCACCGAACAGCAGCTGCCGCCCGCGGCAACCGCGGGGCGCATGCAAATGAAATTAAGCCGCGGCGGCACAATGGCGGGGAGGCATCCATCTTGAAGGCGCGAACGCAATTACAGAAATGACAGTTTGTGTTTTCCCAAGTAGCGGCGGGCAGCAGGAAGAGCCATTAGCCGCAGCAAATAATCCCGTCTGCACGGCACGGGGAGATTGATTAAAGGGAAGGGGGTGGGCAGGAGGAAGGAGATGAGAGCAGCTTACAGCCTGATGATCTCTTTAATTACCTGGGGAGGCCTGTCTCCTCTCACACAGGCTTCTCTGTGACAAGGATTCATCACACAATGAGAATCCCGGCACGGCCCCTCCCGTGTACGCTTTCAGCCCAAATTGAAACACAATAGGAAGCAGATTTCACAGCTCTCAATAAGAAAGAAAGATGCACCCAAAACCATCTCTCAAAAGAAAAACAAACAAAAACCCAAAGCATTGTCTATCAGACTTGAAAACTCATGAGCAGTTAAAAAGGTAGCCATACTGGGAATGTAACATTTCATTAACGTGGAGCCAGTGTGAACATTTCAATCAAGTAAATTTAAAGCAACCTTTAAGTAACCCTTTTTCCAAAGTAATTCAAAAACCAACTGCCCCATAGCAGGGTCCAACGACATCATTCCCAGAAAGAAAACTTAAGTGATTTCAACATGGTGCACCCTAGTGCACTCACACTAATATACAGAGGCAAGCGCTGTAGAATTCCACAACTACGCAAATACAAGTTATGCACAAGAAATGTAAAGTTTTCCAAGGAATTTTAACTTAAAGTTGGAGTTAACAGGCTCATTTCATGGAAAAAATTAATTTCACATTGTTTCTGAAACAAAGGAGGTTTTAATGCAAACACTGTTCAAGTTTCAAACCTTATATTTCCCAGTCCATATATGCGAACTTTTCTGCAATGACAGCCAAATTTGAATTTCACTTTTTCTGTGATGTTACAAGAACCAATTCCATTACATACATAAACTTATTCAGCTTACAGCAGTTTAGCTCCACCCATCACACTGAAGTTCTGAGGAGTGTTTCAGCTATGAATGCTTTCTTAGTGGGGCACAACACAGAACATCTCATTTATCTTAAAGCACCTTAACGAAAAAAGCCTGTTTATTCTAAGGGATATAAAGAGGTTGGAAAATTTCTGGTTTATAAAACCACACAAAAATTATATGTGGATCACAAGGGAAAAATAAAATATACGAAAACATTTGGATATGTGCACTTTAAAAATCTTTTGCTTACCATAACAAGGTCAAAAGGTAAGAAATTTGGCAGATATTATGCCCATTATGTGTGTTCTGTTAAAAGGATTATAGCTTATACTGGCTCTAAAAATGGCATGTCATGTTTAGACTCATGACTGCTATTTACGATGGAATTTGTAGTCTAGTTCACTTAACTGACTCGTGACACAAAGCAGACTTATGATGTTCAGCTGGACTGTCAGCCTTGCACTAAATGCATAAAACCAACCTTACATGTGTGACTAGCAAGTATGCTAGCTAGTGCAATGTTTAATTCAGCTGAAGTGGTCAGTTAATCTAGCTGAGGTTTTAGCAAGTTACGGATTATATTCATTTACTTATTAAAACCTAGGCTGAATTAGCTATTAAGCTAGCTAGTCAGCATATGTGCTATATAAACTACAGACTAACCAACAGTTTCAAGTTGTTTTGCCTCTTTCCTTTTAAACACCGCATTTACTACACATGGTGCTTCAGTTCTATCCATCCAACAGAATTTTCTATAATGACAGTCCAGTTATTTGAAGCTGTGTTGAACCAGGCATGTTTATAGTAGGGGTTTCCTTTAAAGAGTCTACTCTCACACTCCAGAGACTTGAGTCTCAACTCAGACTCACAAGAATTGACTTGTGAACATCTCTGGGACACACACTTCGCAATATTCAGAATATCCACTATCTAGTAATAGCAGCAGTGAAACTGAGGGACACCATACCTTCTCCATGGGCAGCTGAATGGAAGCTTTGCAGTCAGTAAACTCTACTTTGATGCTGGGGCCTTGCACCTCAGTCACCACATACTGCAGCCTCTGAGACTCCTTCAGCATCTTCCGGTTGCTGCCACCAAACTTGCCCAGCACCCGGTAGGCCACATGAGAGATGGTTTCTGCTGGGTTCCTTAGTGTTCGCCATAGAGCCTGGAGGGGTGCGAGGGTCGAGGAGGGGGGGAAAAAAAAAAAAACAAAAAAAAAAAACACCCAAACTTTTCTTAGTATTTTCTTTTTATACTTGGTCAGGAGACCTTGTGTAATATCTTTGTAACAGCCATGTAATTATGAAAAGAGAATCCTATGTAATTATGAATCCCATGTAATTATGAAAAGAATATCACACACATGCAGCTGATATTGTGATGTTCAACTAAACTGTCCACATAAGCAGTGCTGCATACAAATAGGTGTTATGTTGTTACCCTAAAAGTAATCTATTGCAAATCACTGATTACGGTGTCTCAAACTCTAATACTTACTTTACTTAATGGAAAAAATAATAAACACTATTCTTTAGTTTACTTCCATCACAGCCAGTTATGCTGTTATACTGTTTTGAAAACGTACAAGTTAACTTGAAGAAACTGTCTGAAAGCAGCCGCCTCAAAATAAACTCTTTCAGAATAAAAAATAAAGCATACAAAGCTGTCTCTGAAAAGAAGAGTCTGGTTTGTTTAGGTGATGTAAGGATTCTCTCTTCTTCAGAAGGGACATTAAATCAATCAGTATATCCACTTTACAAGAATTGAAACTACAAAGTAATCACATAATTGTAAAGCATTATTTTGGAACATGTTAGCCCCAGTACTGATAAGGAAATATTTAAAATGAAAAAGATATCTAATTTTTATGGTGCAAGTTATAGTTACTGAAGCTATAGTGTGTTAAACATACATAGGGAAAAATAAAGAAAAATCAACTAAACAAATCAGGTATGGATCACCTCTAACACTAGCTGTATGCAGTGAACATGTCTAATATCTGGCATTTCAACTTTTATCCATTACAATGTGAAATAATATTCACCTAGAAATGTGGATGTGTGAAGAGCAAAATGGTTAAAATCCCCAATATGAAAAGAAATTTCAAAAGGTGAAAACTTAAAACAGCATACCTGCATGAGTTCTGCACGGACAGGCTGGATGTGGTCGTACAGGAAGTCAGGCTGCAGATTGTCCACACAGAGCTCGAGGGTGCGCAGGCCCTGACTGACCAGCGTCTGGGAGCCGTTGAGGGCAGACACAAGTGGGTCCATCAGCATGGGCAGGTATGGCAGCAGGGAGCTCAGCCTTACAGGCACAGTCAAACACAGCTCCACAAACAGATCCTTCATGTGTTGCTTATGGAGGCCACTCTGTAGCATGTTCAGGCCTAAAAGAAGACAAAAGATAATTCAGTAATATTGGCAACATACTCGTGTTGGCGCTGGGGGACGTCAGCACTGCTCCATTTCTCTAAGCACCACATCGTGCCACTCAGCATTTTGCTATTAACACAATAAATTAAAATCAGGATGAGACAACAAAAAGCTAGATGGAGTGGCTTGAAATTTACAACAAGAAAGATTGCTAGAACGCTAATCGTCTGTTACCTCAACTAACATTACTAGCTGTGATGCATCACAATTTCACCTCCTATTTTTAGCTAGAAAACAGTATGTTTGTAAAGAGCTAGTTAGCTAATATCAAACATAAGTAAACAAAATAACGCTGATATTATCATTACAAATGCAACATCTGAGCATATCATTTGTCATTTTTGGAGGCAACTGCTGTCATCGAACAAAACTAGACATGTGGGTGCAGCCAATCAGAATAAAGTAAGCAGGGAAGGGGCAGGGATTATGTTATGGACACACCCACACAAATGACTGTACTTGTTTTAAACGTATATAAATTGTGATTTTTGAGGTAGGACAGCATATCAGGGGCTAGAAAAGTTCAACTGGAGAACATTATCTATTTGAGTGAAATCGATCCATTTTATAACCTCCATATAATTAAAAGTTCTGTAAATTTAATGTTCTCAAAGTTCAAAATCATGTTAAACTGGACAGCGTGTATGCATGTAAACAAACACTGACATACTAATATCAATATACAAACACAAGGTACATATACAGGAAGTCCTTATTTTTCCTGTGTCACAAAACGTATCATACTAAATCAAATCATACAGACTTCTGTGTGACATCAATATACCCCTAGAAAATCATGATGACATGAATGACTAAATCATCTCCAAAAGAAGAAAAATCAAATCAAACTGAATGTGAGACTATATATGGATGTCCTATGATGTCACTTTGTAGACTCCCTACACACAAACAAAACAACTCAACTATTCCTCTAACCCAAGATAAACCAGTATGAGGAGTTATGTTTCAGCTGCTCAGAAATGCTTTTTAATCTAATGCTCTCTTTGAATTTGAAAAGGGAAACGTGCGGCCACTTTTGAGCAAGTCAAGCGGCCTAGTCCCCACTTTCTTATTTTACTACCGCCGAGTGTACCTTAAGCTGGATTTAGCACAATAATACTGTAGTGGGTTAATGTGTAGTACTGCTTACCCTGCAGCAGGTTGGGCAGAAGGGGCAGGAACTCTTGGTACAGCAGGTCGTGGCTCCCGCCGCCAATAGAGCGGAACAAAGCTCTGAGCAACAGGAAATAGTTGTAGGGCTCTTTGGCTGACTGGGCCAGTTCCATGGAGCTGTTTACAATCTTATGGAGGTGAGGCTGTATAGAACAGAAAGAAAAACAAGTATATAAGACCGAGTTTCATAAAGACATGTGTTTGCATCATTTAGTATCACTGCAAAATAAACCAGGGCTGGAGAACTTTCGCTAGTCTTTTGCTTTAGAATGAAGAGATGAAATGTCACAAGAAAGGACAATCATTAAAGCAGTCCAAGACATTCTTAAAAAAAAAAAAATAATAATAATAATAATAAATAACTTGGAAATGATTGCGGCAAACATCCGAACTACGGTATAAGGACATCATCATCAAGTAAGTTTTCTTCGCATTTAACTGCGGAAGCCACAAAAAAGTATGAGGATGTCATGTGGCACTAATAAACTGAAGGCTGAATTACAGTTGTCAGCTTGAAACGTGACAAGAGAGAGCAAGTCAATTAATGCTTCTGAATATCATATCATGCTCTCAATAAACTCCAGGGCTATGGGTCAGAGGAAGAGAGAGTGTAGCTCTTTCCTCTGCGCTCCTTTATTTTCTAGTGACCTTCATTCAGGTCCTTGCTGTCAATCTGAGGCACAAGTGCCATTTCTCATTTGAGGAGCTGACAGAACACATTAAAATTAATGTGGCGAGGCCGCTGGCACAGACACGATCAGCGGCATGGCTGTTGTCACAGTTAGGAGGGTGTGTGAGACCCCTCAATCCAACAGCTCCAAGAAACTCTGTCTGAGCCATCAGGATCAGCCCAGCTACGCTACTCCAAAGCACTATCCTGTCCCACTCAAACAGCAAGGACATAGTTTATTTTTTTTTGTTAATGAAGAATCAGGTTTAGGTATGAAAGAAAGATGTTGCTATAGTGTCCCTACAATAAGTTTGAGCTGATACCCTCTGCACAATGATTTAAGATTTCTATGACTATGGAAAACATTTACAAGAGATTTTATTCCCACTCACATTAGCCTCCTACATCATTTTAATGTTCATCATAGAATAACTGTCATACCATGTTTGAATTACATTTGTTAAGAATGCTTGTTATGAATTGTATTATACTAAGCAGAACATTACCTTGAGCATCTGTTCATTCTCTGCAGCAAATAGTGATACAGAGCCAAACACAAGTTTGAAGAGTTTGAGGTAGAGGTTGGACAACTCTACATTGGAGCCCATCTCAGGCAGTCGCTCTAAAAGGTACTCCACCAAAATAGTGGCGAACAGCGCAGAGGTTGACAAGTTAGCCAGGAAGGAGTTTGCCACAATCTGCAAAGAAATACATGTCATGAAATGGATAGTTCCAGTTCTATAATCTGATTGGCTGAGACACATTTAAAATAATAATACAACCAAATGATCATCACTTAAAATTCCAGCTTAATGCACCAAAAACCACTGTGCTATTCAGAGAATATTGTTTAAAATTATGGAGTACTGTTGAAAACCATGGCCAAGGCCTGTGCATTACAGTGATTTTATCGCTTCGCATCCCATACACCTCATGACTAAAATCATTGTAATGATTGGCCTATCATGCCTTATTTCTTTATTTAATGTCAAATAATATATTTTAAAATGCGCAGTATTTTAAACTTCAATTCTCCTAACAAATCAAACGCTTTTTCCCCCAAACAATGTCATACCTGTAGGGCATAGTTTTTGGATATCCGCTCAACCATATATGGCACGGTGGTTTGAAAGATCTCTTTAAAGGTGAGTGGGTTCATCATGGTGAAGACTCCAGCAAAGTGCTCCAACACCTCCTTCTCCTCCTTCATGCGGACGGTCTGACAGTTGGCCACACGGATGTACGTCTGCCCATTGCCAGCAATCTGTACCTAGCCAAAACGGGGGCTGGCTCTGTGATAGGCTGTAGAACTCTGCTACCAGCATTAACCCTGTGTGCCTTACTCATGAGATCAGGGATGCAGTGATTTGAAAGTTCTGGACTGATAACGATACCTGATAAGTGATGCCTTGTTCAAAAGTAATGTGTGATTTCATCTTTAGTGTGTTTGCTGCTGGGCATCAACTGAATGTTTGCTGATTCCTAGAAATTTGTTGAAAATGCATACAACTTCCACACCAGGCCAGGCGAACATCTATACCAGCATACCATGACATTCACATACTTTTATGGTGCTTTTCAGTTCCAGCAATGTTTTTAGCAATATCAGATATATTATCAGCACTACATCCATTATACAGCATCTGTTTCTTGCCCAGCACTTTGCTCTCAGCTTTTTAAATCTATTTTGCGCACTTTACTAATGGTCTCCAGACCATGACTGCTGACACGGTGATGTGTTTCGTATTTTGTTTATTTTTTTTAAATCCCTAAAATTTAAACAAATATTAAGTTTCCCTTTGAAAATTTGTTCTCTGTCTGGTTAATGTTTGTAAATACTGTGTAAGGCTCCCTTGGAGCTATATCAGGTTTGTAAGAAATTCTTTTAGCAGAGGTTCTTAGCCTTTATTGATGCAATCTTCATGATATTGAATTTTTTCCAATATCGCCCAGCACTACTTCTTCATAGATATTTTCATTTCACAGCATCAGAGCATCATTACACTCACTAACAAGAATACGGTGCCAAATTATCAGCTGTAATTCCAATATCAGACAGATAATTAAATTAGTATATATCTACAAACAGTATATCGGCCACTGAAACTGTGCATCCCTAATGATGAGTAACGCACATTACCACTACTCCATCATGGCTATCACACTTAATTCTTGTAGTCAGTTTCTGTATTCATCTACTGGATAAACCACTGCAATGGCTATGTCCCTCACAGTTGAGAATATACAATGATCAGGGGACCATCGTACCTGGTAGATATCCAAAGCCTGCATTGCATATTTGACCAGCTTGATGTAGATCTGCGTCTCTTTAGGTTGAAGTTGCTTGTTGGGAATGAACTGAGCTTCTGCAAAACAAAGCAAAAAGAAAACCTGTCTGTATCTGTGTCTGTATCATCTTGCTGAGGTGATATTAACATGTCACAGAAGACCCTTATGCACAGGGTCTCACCTCCAGGAGCCTTGCAGGAAGTAATTCCCCAGGTGATCGTCTTCACCCCACACACAAGGGTCTTGACCAAGCTGCGACAGTCTGACACCTGGAAGGTCTGTTTGTCCTCTTTCTCCCCTGCTCTGTCAAATGGTGTGGCAGGGGGCGGAGCTGGTGGGACAGGTGTGGGAGGTGCAGGTGGAGGTAACGATGGTGTGGTGGCTGTAGGTGTAGCCGGGACGCCAGGCAACGCTCCTGGATCCACTACACCCATCTCTGACTGGGGCTTGCACTTTTTGAAGATGGACACAAGTTGATACCGTGCAATGGTGTGGAATTTCAACACAAATACCTAATGGACAAAGGAGAGGGGGTACTTTTACAACTTTTAAATGTTACAGTGACACCCACATTAACACTGGTTAAAGGGCTCGTTTCCATGTATGCAGTCTTCTCTGATAATATTTCGAAGGCCAAAATCGCAACAACAATTTACAAACATTATTTTTTTACAGCCCTATCACAAATCATCCATAGCTAGCTACACCACAGCTACACAGGAGATCCAGGCTCACCTCCAGCATCCTCATGAGGATGTCTCTGCCATTGCCGTTCTCCTGTTCACTCTTGGATCGGATGCAATCCACCAGGTTGAGCAGCAGCTTACAGGACATCGTCTGGATGCTGCTGGGCAGGGACTCATCATCAATATTCTTGGCGAACAGTTGCACAGCCAGTGAGAGGTCCGTCAGAGGTAGGTTCTGCCTGACATGGTGCACCAGGTCCGCCAGTGTGCTGTAGGCCAATGGTCTGAAACACAGCAGGGCTCTTAAAATGTTTACAACTGCATGACGTAGACAAAATATGCTTATTGTAATTTCAATGCTACATAATGCAATTGGCCTGCATTATATCTGACCCAAAGAATTTACAATTGTTGGATCTCATGATGTCCCAGTTGAACATAAATACCTACAGAAACTCATTTGTGATTGGTCAGGAAAGTCATAGCACAAAAAAGAGACTTTGTAATAGCGAAAACAGTAAATAGAAAAGCTAATTTGCATAATGCAGCCTAGCAAGATATCAGCACTGCAATCACGATTAACTAATACATCTGGCAGTCATACTCCATATCGCTTTTTTTTTTTTCTGCCTTGAGCTAATCTTTTGAAAATGCACAGAGAACTTCAGCTTTCTTGGTTAATCAGTTTGACTGCAACAGAACTTCTAGGGTGGACACATGGGGTGGAGGCTGGCTGAATTCGTGAAATGGCGGGCCAGAATAAACGACGCTAATGATTCTGACGGATCTGCAGTCGAGCCAGATTTGTCGGCTGAAGGCTGACGACCTGAGCGGAAGCGATGCTGGCAGCCGTGTGACACCTGGGGCCGGGTGATGGACAGTGCAGGACAGCCCCCCATGCCGCTGCACTGACAGGTTGGCACTCCGAGATGGCACCTGGATCTCTTCAGTCCAATGGGGCTTTTCAGCTCAGTCATGCACCATTAACCAGTCATTTTCACATTTTCAGATCATAGACCGCTGTCTTTTCCTCTTCCTACCACTGTGTTATCACGTTTCTCAGACAAGCAGCAGAGACTGCACACGGTGACAGCGCGAAAAGCATTATGACAGTGCCGCAGTGCTGCTGCCGTCCCCACTGAACTTCAACACGAATCTGTGATCTGTCAGACAAAGTGTTGACACCTGCCAGCAACTCAAATACGTGACAATGCTGCAAACGTTCAGAATCAATCTAACGTTAATTCACACCTGTCCACAACAGTGAGAAAAGGGTTAATCTCTGTTCTTACCTCAGCGTCTCTCTTGCTGTGTAGCCTGAACCGATGAGTATCGACTCATCGAAAAGCTTGTCCATGCATGGAATGAATTCTGCAAGACAAATAGTCCTCATCAGTTGCCATCAAAATCTCGGAGCAACTACAGAAAGGGCAAGCAGCCCCTGAACCATGAGACACATCGATGCAGCAGCTTTGTAGTTAGAGCTTCACATTGATTCATTTATCCTCCACAGGACTAATGATTTAGCAGAGTGTATCGCATTCCTTTCTCAACTGCTATTGATTGAGAACTGACGCTCACAGAAAGCACTGCAGGAATTTTAAAAGAATGCAGCATCAGGCCTCCATCAATTTTGTAAATCATCCTTAAGATATTCATAGATTTGCATGTGCATGTCTTTGAAAGAGTTTTATTTGAAGCTGACATTTTCTGTTGGCTCCACTGGGTCCATTTTTTGTTGTAGCAGTTGACAACTGCCTTTCTTGGCATGTCACACACAAATAGCTTTCTGTGGTTGGCCAGTTTGCATGTCAGTCAAATGGCCCCTTTTTGTCAAAATAGGCAGTTCTTTGCCACACTAAGCAATGAAATCCACCAGATTAAGCCAATAGAAAATATATCTAATTCAGCTGAGCCACATATTGGGATGTTTTTTCTAATTTGGTGACAAGCAACATGAAATTAATTTGTGAATTTTGAGTAACATTTTATTAGTTGTTGTATGCAATGAGTGCTTAGTTCATAGTTGTGCCCATCCATACTACCTACTGTTTTAAAATTCAGCTGTATGAGACCTCAGGAGCAGCAGCGTGTAAACTGTGTGCAACATAAGGAAACTCACGGCTGCGCAGGTCTGTGGTAAGGATGTGTTTGGCAGCGATGAGCAGCTCTTTGCGGAGGTGAGCTGTCTCAGGAGGACAGTTAGACAGCAGCTGCAACATCCCCTTCACCATCTGCTGAGAATACTTCCCAACCAGGTCCTGACCAAAACACACACACACACACACACACACACACACACACACACCAGTTCACTAACCACAAGCAGATGAGGGCTAAGAAAAGTTACTAAATAGCTAATTACTTGATAATGTTAAACACAATATTTGCCAATGGAAGACCTCTTAAATTCACCACTGTAGTTTAGTCATGAGCACAGTACCTGGTAGATACGGATGATATAGGCCAAGAAGGACAGCGTCTTGATCTGAGCAGCAATGAAATCTGCGTAAAGTTCCTTGTTGTAGAGCTTGTGTTGCCTATAGAGACAAACAGAATTCAGAAATTAGTACAGCCAGTCTCATTTACAACAGCCAAGAAGTTTTCACAAGTGTTCTGCAAAGAGGATACTGACCGAGCCTGAGGAGACACCTGCAGCATGATGGTATTCATAATCAGTGGCACGAACTCAGACACAACGTTGTGAATGTTCAGCTTGTAGAGCTACAAAAATAAGAAAAAAATAACTAATTAGAGCTTTGACTGGCAGCAAGTAAGACAAAAAAACAAATATTTTCTTCATCTTCTACAGAGAAAATATGAAGATGCAATCTTTCTTAAATCTTCTGAAGTATTAAATCAAAGGAGCTACAAGGCTAATGTAGCTAACAAGTAAAGGACGTTTATAGAAAACTAGAAACAAGCAAAATGCAGACCTAAAACCATCACACTTGCCTTAAATTGTTATGAAAGCTCATAATTGTTATGAAAGCTGTTATGAAATCTCAAATAGACTTGCTCATGTGATTTCTGATCCTGTATGACATACTGCAACATGTAATTAGACAAAATTCTAGATTTAAGATTGCTGCTACTACTGTTTTTATCTTCAGAGCATAGGTTTTTAGATTTTCTAATATAGCTGTCAGAGTGTCAGAACCCACATAAGCAAGTCTATTAAAAAGGGCCAAAAACTCAACACAGTTTCAGATTATTATGTGGTGATTTAGGCATGCAGTCTGCTAAATACTGAATACTGAGGGGTAGCGTTGTAGTACTCTAGTCCGATCTCATACATGTCTTGCTCTCAGGGTAAGGTGGACTTGGAAATTGCTCCAAGAGCAACGCCTCTCTTGGAGATAATTCAAAAAGTTAACTTTTCTCTGCCCATCATTACTAAATATCAATAAAACATTCAAACAAAACAAATGTTATTACAATTTTTTTCCATTCATTAATAAAAATGCATGAGTGTTTTTTATTCAGATGCCTTTTGGTGAATTCTAAATAAAGTTGTGGAGGAAAAGGGACAGAGAATAACGTCACCATCATTTGCTTCCAGAAGTTACAAAATGCAAAGCTAGACCTTAATAATAGCAATAATATCTGAAATACACGTGTCTTTAAAAAGTGTCGTCTCAGTTTTGGCCACTTTTGGTCTTGGTTTTGACTCCAAACAATGCCTTGGTTGATCAATTATATTTGAGGTAAGAGGAAATTTGTGTAAATTAGATTTTTGGTGGAACTAGTGCTTTAAATCAGTGGCTGTATAAATTTGTAAGGCATCCTCTGTTTGTGTGGTGCATGTCCTCACCTGATACATGAGCACCACGATGATGGGCAGCTCAGCGAGGACCTTGAGCGACAGCGACCCCCGCGGGATTATAGTATGCTGGAGCACAGAAAGGAGACAAATGAGATACAGACTGTGGGAAGACATCAGTCAGATACCACAGAGAGCATGGCTGCTCAAAGGTGCACCAGCTGTCACTAATAAAGAATGACAGAGAAAGTAATTAATCAAAAGTGCTTTTTCCCCCCATAAAGCGTAATGATCGCCTTGTCTATTTGTGGGGACGTTAATGGATTATCAAACAGGTTTACAGGATGTGATATCTTTGGTTTCA
>JAILXH010084202.1:2752-14281 GCA_023558415.1 Piaractus mesopotamicus | reverse complement strand
ACACACACACACACACACACACACACACACAGAAACTCTCACACAGAGATCGTAAAGTCAGCAGTTCCTCTGGTGGGAAAGGGACAGAGCGATTTTGTATAAAAATAGGGGCCATTAGTCATATGTTTGTCATTCTTCTTCAGTTTGTGCTACACAAGATTTACTTCAGATTTGTTCATGGAGTTTATTACACTAAAACTAAACCGACCCCTCCTGTGACAGATGCTAAACAGTGCAATCATTGTTCAACTACACATTTAGAGCACAACTTTAATTGCTAATCATTACCACAAGTTTGGCCTTTGCAATTTTAATATCGCAGAATGCTATAATATGCAAATAAACCTGCATTTACAGTTGCATGTTTGAATGTCCAGTGCAATTACACATGCCATTTGACCAGAAGACCCACTTAGCTTACAACTGAAACCAAAAAAAGTTGTATCTACATTTTTTTTTATCTATGCTTTTGAATTTACATAATAAACAAAGAACAATTACAAATCAAAGAGAAAAACACTTTTTATCTTGTTTAAATCAGTCTGTTCAGGGAAAACTTTGATGACGATAAATAAAAAGCAGTTAACTTCAATTTCTAAAATTCTAAAATTAGCCCCTTATAGTATGTCCAGTACGTGCATAAGAAATCTGATGTTCTTGACAACAGAGAATGAATGATTTTTCTTCCAAAGCAAAGAATTTCTTTCTTTTAATCCTGCCCCTCAATTCAGTCATGCCACCCCCTAGTTAGGTTTCCCCCGTCACACGATGCTAGCAAGCTGGGGGGGTGAAGGCAAACATGCTTTCTCCAAGGTGTGTGAAGCACCACCACATCGCTTCGAACTGCTGCGAAGGCATTGTCATTGGACTGCTCAAAGTGACTGGAGGAGAATGCTCCTGAATGATGCTAAATGATGGTGGCAAAGCTATCCTACCCACCCAGAGAGAGTAAGGACAATTATACTCTCTTGGACTCCCGGCCACAGATGGCTGTAGCATCAGCAGGTCAACACTTAGACGGTTGAGCCGCTTTGGACTAAAATGAATTATTTTTAAAGCTATAATTTCTATCATTTAACAATAAAATTGCTTGTCTCTCGTTGTCCCACCATTTTTAACCACTCAATTTTTCAATTTTCATTAGCATTATAAATTATTTGTTGCTAGATGCTGACACTTCGTTGTAGACCTTGTAGATTTTTTTTTTACCTCTTTCAGCCAGAAAACAAACCTGACACTTTGACAATAAACACGCATAAAATTTCAGTGGTTTAAATTTGAATGCCTCCTTATTTTATATTATTAGACTATATTACAAGACACTTGAATGCATCTGTGATTAATCTGGATTCTCAAAGCACACAACACACTAATTTGCATATTTTAGCCTTCTGCATCATTATCGCAAAGGCCAATATCACAATAACGATTAACAAATGAAATATTGTGCAGCACTAAAAGGCACATAGTACATTCTGTATAAAATAACTTGTGCATCTTTGCTATTTTAAGCCATTTGTCAGAAGCAACCAAATGAATAAATGAACTGGAACACTTTCAGATCACTCTCAGATGACCCCACGCCACATTGTTGTCCATGTCCAACTGCTTTTTACATAATGACTTTGTTTGTTTGTTTAGGATGAGAGAGACCTGGGGTCCTGCTGGTTGTGGTGGGACACTGTGGCCCAGGCGGACGTGTTCCGTCTTAGCACAACTGCTGTGAATGTTTGGCCGCTTCCTGTAGCTTTTAGGGGTGATGTGACATCACATATTGTCTCGTATGGGTCACTGTGGTGTTTATGTCTCCCCTGGAGATTTCAGATTGGGAAAACGATGGACATTCCTTGGACCAGACGTGGACAGTTCAGTTGAAAATGTAGAAATCCTCCCTCCAGTCTTGAAATTAAAGATGCTAAAAAGGGTTCTTTTAAAGAGTTCTTTACAGAACTACACTCTTTAAAAAGATGGTTCTTGTTCTTTAGTGAAGAGAAAGGCTCCATAAAGAGTTATACTAGAACCATTTCATGCTTAAATGGTTTTTGCATGGCAAAATGGTTCTTTACATTGATTCTATATAGAACCTTAGCACCAAAAAGGGTTCTTCTATTATTACAAGCTTGACATTGTAACAAAAGCAGAGCTCTTTTTGGTGCTATATAGAACAATTTTCAAAAAGGTTCGATATAGAACCATATACAACACATTCTCCATCAATCTGAATAATCATTTCACCATGCAAAGAACCATTTAAGCATGGAAAGATTCTATAGAACTTCATAGCTTTATAGACCTTCAACAAAAAGCACATTCAGCCTAATGAGAATCTCAGTTTTTGTCAGAATATTGAAATATATATATTGGTACGTTCGTAAATTTGTTGTTGTTTCCAGTCTGCCTAGATTTGACCAACTACAACAACACAGTCCAGTTTAGTTAAACTGGAATCTCTGTGTTTTGTAGCAACCCCAACCTACATTCATTTGGTTTAATGCATTTAGCTTGCCCAACATCTCAATAGTCGCTCTAAAAGAATGCATATGTGGGCGGAACATGGAAAGGTCAAAAGTTTTCCCTCAAACTATACATCCAGGCCAAAAACCGTTTACTGACCTTTATTCATTTGAAAGAGTTTTTGTTTAGTATTTTGTTCCAGATCTTAAAGAGTTTATTAAAGAAATGAACTGGATTCCACAAAATCATGGCAAGTACTTTTAGTTTTGAACTTGATCTTATACAACACAGCTTGTAATCAGAGTATTCACTCGGTTTGTTTCGGCAAGGAGATGCTGGATTATCAAGAACACCTGGAGCACTGTTATGAATGAACAGCTCTCATAGACAGACTATTGAACAGACTATTCAACATAAATGAGCTGTTTGAGTTTGTCTCTTTTCTCACCATTTGATTCCCACCCACATCCCTCATTGTGGATTTTTCCTTTGTGATTTCCTATCCAACTGTGATTTTAAACCAAACATGAAAAGGCTTGAACCACGTTGACATCTAAAATTGTCATTGTTCATCCAGTGTCACTGCAGACATTTGAGGAGCCTGTGAACCTTCTGGACTGTGGCTCTTAGCACTTGGCTAAGACTCTGAGCACATTCATGGTCACTTGTGTGCAGCAGATTGATGTGAATTACATCATAGACGTGCTTGCAAATAGTTAAATGGACTTCAAAGCGCGTTTAACATGCGCATGATCACAAATGCGCTCTGTATGTTTGCTTCGGCCTTACAATGAACAAGGAAGGACATGGCTACTTTTGATCTCCTCACATCACTGTATGTGTGGCTGTGGTGTCAACAGTCTCTGGGGCAGGATAAGAGTGGAAATGCGGTCATGGAAATAAAAGCAGTGACTTCCTGTGGACTCAAAACATGTTTTTGGACACTAAAGGCTCATGCAGACTCTTTACTCCATGGGGAAATAATCTGTAGGACCAAAAACACTATATCAGGTTTATCATTATTTACATGGAGAGCTCCACAGAAAAGCTTGCCTTTGAAAGGTAGTCTATGACTTAATACCTTAATGATCATTTTTGTTATTTTAAATGCCGAAATAACTCACATAATGTAGATTTAAATATCAACTAGACATCAAGAGGTATTCTACTGAGTATTTCAGGCATTTTGGGAACAGTAGGAAGTTATTAAGTGATAAATAGAATATTGTAATCTTCTATTCACAGTTTTTGTAAAAGTGCCAGCCTCAAGATCTGACCACTTTTAAAATATTTTTATTATAACTTCATTTATTTGCTTTCAGCCCTGTTGATCATTCTATACACATTAGCATATTAGGGCTAGCATGTTTCTGGGCCCATATCATGGAAAACTGTATTTTCCTCACTTCTTTAGAGGAAAAGACTTTGATGTATATAAATAACCATTGGTAAGTTTCAAAACATACTGTTCGCTCTACAGTCCATATAGTCCAAATATAAAAACTAAGCTGTCTGTTTTAAATTAATTGCTTTCGTAAAGTTACAAAAAAACACATATCTGCCTATTCAGACTACAGCAGTTTAGCCCCACCAATTCAAACTGAAGTTATAAGGAGTGTTTTAGACTGGACTGCTTTGTGAATGAGGCACAATACAGGACAGCCAATCAGAACAGAGATCATTTACATATATTAGTCTTGTATTAGTTTGAGTCTAAGGGATTCAGAGAGGTTTGAAAATTCTTTTGTATAAAATGACAATGTTTTGGCACATAAAACCACAGTTAACACTTTAAGTGGACCTCAGGGGGCAAAATAATAATAATAATAATAATGTATAATTTCATACATTAAACCTTAACCAAGTTATATTATGGAAATTCTCAAACTTTTAAACTGTAGTGTATATAAAGTTACTTCTTACTTTCAAAGCCCTGCATAACCTTACTCCCCTCTACCTCTGTGAACTCCTGACCTCTTACACTCCCTCTCGCTCTGTCAGGTCTTCTTATAATACCTTACTCACTGTCCCATGCACCAGACTTTCTGCCTAGAAAGGTAGGTCCTTCAGTGCCCCAAACTCTGGAACTCTCTTCCTCGATCTCTCTGTGACTGCTCTTCTTTTTCTGTTTTCAGATCTGATCTAAATATTTTTCTTTTCATGAACATTTCTCTTCCTCCTTTACTGCCTAGTTTTAGCTTTCTTTTGTGTGTGTGTTCTTTGTTATCTGAAGTGACCTTGGGATTGTGAAAGGTGCTTTGTAAATATAACATTATTATTATTATTATTATTATTATTTTAATTAATTAATTTATTTATTTATTTATTTTTGTCTTTATGTTACCAAAAATGACAGTCATGTACATCGACACATGCTGAAAAGTACCAGGATGGCATCTTTGTATGGGTTTTTGCTAATATCTCAGCAGACCATGAACTTATTTCCCATGACTGAACTGCATATATTTACCCAAAATTCCACAGAGCACATCAAAGATCCTTGGTCTCTCACAGAGGAAAACATTAACAGACACATCATACAGCTAAAAAAAGCCCCACTGCGATTTAGTGCTGATTTAATAAAAAAGCTTGATTAGTCTAAAGGTGCAATTCCACCAATTTAAAAAAATTTTTGCAATCAAAGTAAAACTTACCAACTCAGACTTCTTTACAGTGTTTTGATAGTAACCAGGGGTCACATTGTCTACAGCGCAAATTTAGCCCCTTTTTTACTATTCAAAAGCACCAGTGAACCTACACTATGTCTTCTGAGTTTTATATGTAATGTTGATAAGCATAAAATAGTGGTGAATCCAAACATATGAGTCTTCTTTGGGGACAATCGTGTCTTACGAAACCCCACATATATCTCTCCTCCATGCATGTGATTCTCACTTTTTGGCATAGTTTGAAATCTTTGAAAGACAGTTACAGCTCTCATATGACACCCACTTTTTGAAGGTAGCTTATGAAATATAAAAGTTATGAAGAATATGACAAAGTGCTTTTTGGAACCACCAGTGGTTCCAAGGAGTTTAAGAGGCTCCCTTGCCATAAGCCACAAATCATAAGAAACTTCTGGTGCAATACACTTAATATAAAGAAAGATACATCATAAACCACTAGTTTAATAGCTAGTGCCTTTAGCTAGAATTGGCCTACTAGTTTAGTTTAATAGCAGTGCTAATCAGTGCTATCAATGCTGATTTGGTAACAGAACAGCAACTGTTGCATAAGGAAGAGGGTAAATGAACTGTTAATCACTGTCTGAGTTTATTGTGATGCACTTCTTTGGCATTTTCCCGAAGACGTGATCACTGAATTCAGTGGAACATTTGGGTAAAGCTAAGAGGGAGGAACCAAAAACATGCCAGACCACTCCAACCAGGAGCTGTAGGAGGCCAAAACAAGAGAAGGAGGCAAAGATAAACTAGGGAATTGAGTGGTACTGCTGTGTCCCAAGAGATCTGTGGATGGAAAAAGGCCACATGGTTCCCAAACACTCCAGTCATGACCGGATTTTTCCTTGACTTCACCTTCTGCTTCGATATCGGTGATTTCACAGAGGCTGAGATGCACTACAAGAGTTACAGCTGAGACTCTTGAGAGAGTTCAAGAGTTGTTGAAGGAAGCTATAAATCAGTCTAGTCTAAGAATAGACTGAGCTGACATATCGTTTTGACTAATGTATGTATTCTTTGCTGATCTGGCTTGTTTTCGTGGCATACAGCGAACTTTGAATGTAGGCACCTCTAATGATAAAACTCTGGTCTGAACCAGATCAAGAAGTATCCACTCTGGTTTCTGTGATATCACCTATCTCACATTTCAGGAAAAGTAATGGCCAAATGAATAAGACTTGCTCTTTCAAGTCCTGTTACATCAATATCACATGGGGCTCTATGTTAGTATAGAGCAGTACGTGCCGAACCCATTCAGGAAAGATTTGCTCAGATTTTACCACCACCAAAAAGTAAGAGAGTTGAAAAAGAGCCCACCATGTTCTGCTTTTGAGGACTACTTAAATAATTCTGATTAATACATATTTTGATTGATTCTTCCAAATATGTGCATAATTGAATGCTTCAATCTGAGTGATTTGATGTAAAATGGCTTATTGTAAACTAATTGATTTTGATTTCTTTACAGTGGTGTGATCAGAACCAGGGGTCATGATGTCTACAACACAAATACAGCCATTTTATTTACCATCCTAAATGACCAGAACATATGTCTTCTCAGTTTTTTTATGTTTGCAATGTTGGTAATGGAAAGATGTGAAAAATAAGTTTTCGTTGGTGCTACTTTGCCTTACAATGCCTCACATGTACCTCTCCACCAAAATGATCTTTTAGGCCAATGTATTTCTCAAAACTATTAAAATACAATTCATCAGGCAGTGCATTGTAAGCATTAATGGAATTAATTTATGAAGTATTTTAAATTGTTTCTGATGTCTACATTATCTACTAGATGGTATGGGACTTTGGTAAAAAAATGCCCAGAAGCAGTTTAGCGCCCAATTACAACCCTGTGATTTGGCCCTAGAATGAAACTTGCTGTTTTCCCTTTTTTGGTGGGCTCATGAATAATTTGATGAGCTCTGCTCTGATTTGCTGGTTTATAGTGTGGCACCATTAGGGCTCACAGAGGAGCAATATGTCAAAATAGACACAGGCAGGAAAATAAAATGAACTTCTATGTAAGCATTCTATTTAGTTAGCTATGCTAGATACTTGGAACTTGCTAGAAGCTAATATTACCTATATCTTACCTATATCTTGACAACAACACAAAGGCTTCAACCGTTAAAAAGTAGATTAAATCACGCAGCATGGCTGCTACTTACAGGTTGGGGTTTTTATTAGGTGATGCTAATAAAGTTGGAACAGCTCCTCTCTTCAGTCTCTTCAGTGTGAAATGCTGAGGGAAGCCTGCTCTATATTGTCCAAGGTTTGAGAAACTGTCTGGAGTGAAATGCGCAGAGCAAACTAACAACTTTGAATTAAGGTTGTCAGTGATCTTGTTAAAGATGTTGGAGCTAAAGTTGGCTTCCTGCTTGCCGGCTTGTTTTCAGAATTTTATGTTCCACCTTAAATGGTGCTGCAGTTAAATTCTGGCACCTGTACAATCTAGCACGCTGGAGCAGAATTACAGGTGGAACGGAACATTCGATTAAGAAGCTGGCGATTAGGAAGACAAGTTCAGCTTCATTGAAGGATGAACATCAACCATGCCCATTGACAGTTCGGTTCCTTGCCGACATCCCCTTCACAGCCTGGAACAATACATTTCTGCACATAGCCTCCATTTTCATTGCTGTTGCTCAGTTGTCGTTGTTTGCTGCTGGGCTAGAACATGAGCTGGTGTATTTAAATTTTGGAGGAGTAAACATTAATGAGTCAAGTTAAGTAACAGTTTAGGATTTTGGAATCGACCCGTTTTACCACTTTTGCAAACGTGGGATTTTCATTTTCAGGAGATAAAAGTGTTTCTGGTTCACAGTATGTCAGTTCCATGTGCTGAACCCTCCTTATTCAACTGTGCCAGTATAAATACAGTTTTCTTTAAATGCAATAACTTTCTGTGAGGGAGCTTTTAGACACGTTAAACTCTTCAGACGTCTGGTTCTTATCATCAAAAGTCTGGGTGACTTCTCATGTTCTTTGACACTTGTTAATGGACTTGTAAATTAGTTGATTATTTGTATGGAAGAGTCTGAAATGGTTATTAACTTCTTACATCTACATTTTCAAAATGATTATATATTTACATATAACCTCAAGTATTTTTGTTTGAAAAGTAATGTACTTTCTACTCAGTTCATCTTTAGTCAGTTTCACTGAGTTAATCTTCTGTTTAATTTTACTCTGTTCTCTTGGTTTAGCACTTTAGCACTGCTTAGTTGTTGCTCACGCCTCTCATTGTAGAGGTTTAGCATTACTTTAGATTTCTGTTCTGATAGGCGCAGGATGCATTAAAGGGCCCATTTCATGGAAAAGTGAATTTGATAGTTTGATATGAACATGCAAACGTTGTTTCAAGACTGTTCACTCACCAGTCCATACAGTCCATACTGGGAAACTAAGCTACAAAAACAGCCTGTTCTGAATTAATTTACATATATCTGCCTATCCAGCCTAGCTCTTCCCATTCAAACTGAAGTTATAAGGAATGTTTCAGCCTGGACTACTTTGTGAATGAGGTATAATGCAAGGCAGCCAATCAGAAAGAAGTCGTTTACATATGGTCTCATGCAAAAGTTTGGGCCCCCAAAATTAAGTTTGGTTAAATTTCTAATTAAGAATAAGTTAACAAATACTCTACAGAGAACACACTTTTTAGCAGTTTAATGCACAAATACTGTTTATTTCCTGAATTTTACATATTGGAAAAACAAGATAAAATGTGACCTGTGCAAATGTTTTGGCACATTTTATGTTTTACTTTTTACTAATTTGTTAATATTAATCAGAAATTCTACACTAAAATTGGCAGAAAATGCCATATATAAATATGTTCCCTTTTGAAGATATATATTTTGAAGATATCTCCTTGGGGAAATAAAATAATATAAGATAATTGTATGATATAAGACACCTTTAAGAAGTTCTACAAAGAACTCAAGACTTTAGTAGTTTTTTCCATTCATAGCCTTTGGCAGACCCCTTTATACAGAGCAGTTTACAACTGAATCATGCTACAGAGGTAGGTGAATGTTAGGAGTCTAGCCCGAGACAGGGAAATCAAACCCCAGCCTACCATGTCCACTTGTCCACTGTGCTGACCTGAGTATTTCTGCATTCATCTTAATTTCTTTTTTTTTTAATTTAGAACAAGTAAAACAACAAAATATGCTGGGCATGGGTGCTCTGTGACCACTGACCTATGGTATGAGAACAGTCAGCTAAAAGACCTGATTTACTGACACTGACTGGCTGCTGTAGACCCGTTTGGGAGGCTTGCTGCTGCCACTGTGGAGGTCAAGAGATCGACAATGAGGTCATATGGCTGCGGTGGGTGTGCTGAGAGCAGGGCCAGCGTTAAGAGAAGCCGGGCGACACGGGGTCTCCGCCGCAAACCTTCACACAACCTCCCCCAAAACAAAAGGGGGAAGTGTCTCTGTGTGACTGGGCTCGAAGCGACTTCCTGTTTGTGATGCTGTGGCCAAAAACGGAGCCAGATACAGAGTCCTCCTGCAGTTATGGCAACGCTGGAGCTCGGTGGAGCTCGCCGGGTGTCTCTCCACACATCGCGCCTCTGTAGGTGGAGCCTCACAATGCTGGGAAGCAGCTGGGCTCACCATAAAAGAGACAAGAGTATGTTTTTGTGTGCAATCAGTGGCGGACCACAAACAGAATGTTTTGTCGTAATTAAGTGGAGCCGGCTTGTGTGACTGTGTCACTCTTCAGCTCGAGATGAAGCTACAGCTCTTAAAAAGAAAGGCCAAAAAGGCTTATTTGAAGCGAGGCTAAAGATTTACCAATTTTGGACCCCTGAAGAACCTTTCAGTGGGTGGATTTTTAAAAACCTCATTTGGAACCACTTATTTGAAAGGTTCTTCAGGGAACCGAAAGGGGTTGTTTGGAACAACACAATATAAGAACAACTTTTAGTTCCCTAAAGAACTTTTTCATTGGTAGTTCTCCAAAAAACTTCAGTTGAAAGGTTCTTAATGGAATCAAAAGGGTTCTTAGGAGCAATGCACCATGAGAACCCATAAGGTTTTATAAGAACCTTTAAGTTGGTGGTTCTTTAAAACATTCAACTCAGTTAAAAGGTTCTTAAGGGAACAATGCAATATGAGAACCACTTTTGGTTCCCTAAAGAACCGTTCAATGGGTGGATTGAAATTTGAAAGGTTCTTAAGGGAACCAAAAGGGGTTATTTGGAACAACACAATATAAGAACAACTTTTAGTTCCCTAAAGAACTTCAATTGGTAGTTCTATAAAAAACTTCAATTGAAAGGTTCTTAATGGAACCAAAAGTGTTTTTGGGAGAAAGGCAATGTAAGAACCTATAAGGTACTATAAGAACTTTTAAGTTGATGGTTCTTTAAATCATTCAATTGAAACAACTCAGTTAAAAGGTTCTAAAGGGAACTTTTTGTTCCCTAAAGAACCTTTCAGTGGTGGGTTTTTAAAAACCTCAATTGGAACCACTCATTTGAGAGGTTCTTAAGGGAACCAAAAGGGGTTATTAGGAGCAACACAGTATAAGAACAACTTTTAGTTCCCTAAAGAACTTTTCAATTGATAGCTTTATAAAAAACTTCAGCTGACAGGTACTTAATAGAACCAAAAGGGTTCTTAAGAACAATGAACTATAAGAACCTATGAGGTACTATAAGAACATTTAAGTTGGTGGTTCTTTAAAACATTCAATTGAAAAAACTCAGTTGAAAGGTTCTTAAAGGAGCAATGCAATATAAGAACCATCCACTAATACTGTTTAATGGGTAGTGCTTAAAAAACTTCCTCTTTAGGGAACAAAAAGTGGTTCTGCTATGTCATCGCTCCAATGAGAGCTTGAACCTTAGTTTTGTTAAAGTAAACCCATAAAGATGACTGGTATATTGAAAATATATTACAATAAATTCTGCTCATCTTTTGTAATACATTGACCACATAAATAAATATATTCAATTTTTTCTGGGGTAGATCAACTCTCTCCCTTTCTCTCTCTCATTCATTACCATATCTTTACTTCATGTCCTAAAAACCTAGAGGCCAAGTCCCACAGCATTGTGCGATGAATGCGGGGGGTAGTGGGTGGTGGTAGAGGGGCAGGATGTATAAATCAATTGTTGATTCACTAAGGAAACTATAACGCTACAATGGAACGACAATGGGACATTGTACCAGTTTCAGGTGGGCTGTTCTCCAGCAGCGATATTCTGGTCACGAAAGGCCTTGATGTTGGAATCTCAAGGCTGGTTTAATAAATGAACAGCAAATCACACATATCTGCCCTTTTTTCCTAACCTCGGTTCAGCATACGCTGCAAACTCTTACACTGTTCATTTGTGTCTAGCTGGACTTATATGAACCCTGCAAGTGTTAATTCAGCACTG
>JAILXH010084174.1:23212-37983 GCA_023558415.1 Piaractus mesopotamicus | reverse complement strand
AGAGAGAGAGAGATATGATAGAATGGGTTAGGCACTGACGACAGTACAGGCAGATCCTCTGTTATGCATTGTGGCAGTTAGTGCATCAGGAGCGGAGGGTGGTAGTACTAATAGTACTAAATACACCACATGATGAGCTATTAGAGGAGGCTTTTTGTGAAAGTGATAAATAAATCCTCTTTAGTCAGTGTGACAGTAATCCCAACGCCCCTGTGCTTTCATTCCTCACCAATCCATCAACTGGCACCAGGGTATTAGCAGCACTGCATATTCCAAAATCTCTTTCATTCTACTGTACTGCAAAGGCACTGAGAACATGAAGCATTCCATAAATGAAACATGTCTTGAGAAACCGTCAGAATAACTCTCGCGGAATATGAAAAGACTGCACTTCCCACAATGCCTTGCTTTAATAATTATGAGTTTGGGATCGGTGAGCAGGTTCCAAGACCATAAACTGCCGCTTCCTTCTGCAGAAGGCCATCGTTTATCAGCTCTCTAAGCAATAAGGCTAGCCTTAATAAGCCTATTACATATTGGATTTTTCTTGGCATGAAATAAGTCATTTGAACTGCTGTTGCTCAGAAGCAATAATACTTGTTTTTGATCAATTAACTATGTCCTTGTGAAATGTGAGGAGAATTATTCACTCTGGTTTAAAAATGCCACTGATGCAGTTCTGCTTCTCAGATTTATGCCAAATCAGTCCATTAAAATAAAAATTACTCTCACGCTGCATGTTGTATTAGAAACAGGAAATCTATCTGCGGTCTCATCTGTCTGAAATCTGAAAACGGCTCATATTATACCAAAGCAAATAAACCGATTAATAAAAATCCACTGTATTAAAAGCTACCATCAAGTTGGAACAGATGTCATTTAAGCCATAGGTTGATGAAAAACGGTGAGTAACTAGTAACTCTCAATTAGTTAGAGAGTTAGTTTGGCAAAATAATGTAAATTAGTTAATCAGCGCTTGTCACTGGTATATGAGAGGAATATATGAATATATCTTCATATCAATTCCATTACAATTACATTTACTTCTTTACGACTACATCTATAGTAGCTTATGTAGAGTGTGCATGTGTGTGTGTGTGTGTGTGTGAGAGAGAGAGAGAGAGAGAATGTCTGAGTGTGGTCAGTGTGCGGTCAGTGCAGAGAAACAGAGCTCATGCCAGACTGTGCTGGCTGTCACAGCTGGTGTCATGTGAGGCTGAGCTGAGCTCTATTGGCTCTGGCTGGCCAGAGGGCAGGGCAGTGAGAGGGGGAGAAGGGGAGGAGTTACCATGGTGATGAGGTATGTTGTTGCCCTCCAAGGTGAAGTGTCTTGGGCCTAGTGGCTGAACAGGAGCTGGCATTAGCTGGCCTCTCCCAGTAAGGGTCGCTGTGGAGAAATGTGGAAAAGCTCTTAAACGCTATACTGCAACGAAGAGCCGGCCCGACCCTTCCCAACCTTCACACAACCACACAAACTTCAGCACATCAGAAACTAGATCTTACATCACACTTATCAAGTAATGCAATTCACAGTAATAAATGGTGTTAGAATGTCTGTCTTGTTCAACCAGCTACAATTCTGTGTGCATCTTTAAAAGAATATTCAGGCATTTTTCAACTTAATCTCTATCTGCTGAACATGGTTGACTATCATGGACAAAAAATTCCTTGTACATACAAAAGAACAGAAAAACTGCTGACTTCAAACTCAGTTATACTACCATTGTGAAGCCGTTTTTTCTGTTCTTTTCTAAATACATGTACACCTGTCAAAGTCATTGTCCATGGCAATCCTCTGTTTGCTATAGATGCGGGAGATTAAGTTGAAGAAACTCGAGTATTTCTTTAGGACACTGCAGACATCCTGGTAAAACAGTAGGCAAGGTGTTACATCATAAAACATGCAATATGAAATGAGAGGTGGATGGAAATGGTAATATGTGATAATGGAAGATTTCGCATGTAACTGAGCAGCTGAAGATGAACCACTGATTTCTCTCTCACCAGCTAACAGGACTAGTAAGAACTAGTGAAATATGAAATTACAGAATGTTGAATTTCACTCTTTCATCTCTTGATATAAACAGCAAAAACAATACACAATATACCCTGTAGTTTTTTTGCTTTTATAACAATGAGCCTCTACTGGAGAAAAAAAAACATCAATATGCAAAACTCAAATTGAACAATATGTTTGTTTTTCTAATGTACAAAGTGCTTGTACATAATTACTTCATTTAAAACTACTTGAAAGCTCAAAATTACGCAAGTTTGCAGTGTAGGTGTGCAGACTGAATCATCGGCAGGTACTAAAATTTTTATTGGTTAATGAAAACAAGAGTATTTTTCAAATCTGTGGTTTAACTGCAATAGATATCTATGCCAAATTTTCCATTAGAGACACATGATTAGCGACCTGGAGTCTTTTTGTTGCATTGCTGTGGAGCTGATAGCAGTGGTGTAATTATTGAGCCTGCTCTAATCTCAGCTCGCTCTCATGTTTCTGTTACATGTATTCAGTCCCTGCACTCACACACTAAAGAGCTTTTATTGGTTAAGGGCCCTTCATGGGACGCTATGAAACAGCAGAGGCTCTTAGCAGAAAGCTGATGTGTCGCTAAGGAAAGCTTTAACAGGGACAGACTGATATTGGTCTGAGGGAAAGTTCCTCTATATGATCACTCTTTCACCCTGAGATTGATGGCTTGCAATTTACAAACTTCTGCATTGCTACACGTCATTCAACACAATATATTACCCTCTAGGTACAAATAGCTCAATGTACTAAGCTTTTTGCACCAGTTTCAGGCCAAAACAGACCCATTCTGCCCATGGGTTCTGTACAAAACTGCTGCATAAGTCTACGCGTGCTGTTTATTGGCTGTGTGCATGGCAAACGTGGGAGGATCTTGCAAAAACGAGGTGGCGATTATGGTTGGGCAGTATAACGGGAATACGGTATCAGAGCACCCGGTATCCAGTATCCCGCAGTATTTAAAAATGATGGCAATATTTAAAAATGATGACGCCAACTGTCTATTCCACGTCTGAAGAGTCAAATAAACACACTTCACTCATTTATATTTCAGAGGGCTCACTGATTGGTGCTGTGGGAGGTCACCGATAGGCAGTGCTGATAGAAATAGGGGAAAAAATACTAGAGCCAGGAAAAACCTCTGAAAAAGGCCACAGCACGCTGAATGTGCTGAGACATGTACCATCACATAGCATCATGTGTCAGAGCACTACTGTAGAATGCATGCAGTAAGAGTGCAAACTTCAGGTTTAAGTTAAATTTTACATTATACTCACAAATCGAATTAAATAAAACTTGCACCATCATTAATCACGCTCTCTGCTTGTGTGAAAAAGACTGTTGTAATGTTAACTGAAGTTACAGACCATTACCATTTCTCTGTTTATCTAAAAGAATGCCTGCCATTCTCTGTGTAAACTTCAAGCCACATGTGATCTAGTGTGGCTTTCTATGCCCTCGATCTGGCTTCAATTTAACATAGTAATGACAAAATGGTGAGTAATGCGCTAAAAAATTGAACAGCAGAGTTGCCAAATGCTGGTGTGGAGTTTTGGGACATTGCAGGACAAGTGTGCGGTGGCCTTAAACATTATAGCAGCTCAGCGACGACTACACACACCATAGAACACAATCGTTTTCGGCTTAACTCTTTCAGATATTCTCTAAACTGTTAACATCAGTTAACTGGAACCAGGCCTGTGTTGTATGGCACATTTAGCCAAAACACTACTACATATTACAAACACAGCAGAACAGGTTAGAAGTCAGTTTTCTGTCACGGACTTGACTGAATTTCTATTATCTACACTTGTTTAAGCAGAGCACGAGTTAGTCAGAATCAGGCCTGTACTGTGGTGTGTGGCACTGTGTCTGTAGCCTGCTCACTAATCTAACATTAAGCTGGCTGATCAAGATACAGATCCAGACCACAAGGAACAGGTTTAATTTCATCTTTCTTTCCCTTCAATACCAGATGACATTTACTGAATGATGCCTTGAAAATCGTGTTCACCTATATGATGACTAAATAAGTGAACTATGCCTTTGGATTTTTCTTTTTTGAAAAAAAAAAAATGCAACATGACATGGCAGAAAACCGCCAAGCTTCACTTCTGACTAACAATGGCAGCAGATACAGTGGTTAGACAGAGTCATGAGCCTCGAACACCGTTTAAACTCTCTGGACCAGATATGTGGGAAGACTTGGCGCAAAATATGCTACAACGTGGCCACAATACACACAAACAATCCGTGTTATAGTTTCACAAACTGTATTTTCTTAGCCTAAGTAAAATAACACATCTGTAGAATGCTTTGGCAGGAAAGAACTTTATTTATTAACTCACTTTTATCATTTAGTGGGTCAGGCTATGTGAAATTTGTGTGATAAGCTGCAGTCTATCGAAATAAAATGCCAAATTCAGTTGCATGGTGAGCACATACTGCCGCTGCAGACAAATTTTGTGTTGCGCATGCGTTTAAATGCACATCTTGCCCAGATAGGGAGGTACGGGCCGGCTTCCCTAGTATTATCTTGAATGAAACTGCCTATATAGACACACGCCCCCTCACATGCATATGTTGACACAAACACACACATAAACCTCCACATCCCTTTATGGGCTTATTTTGATTTTGCTGCAAGGCTGAAAGAGGCACTGTATATTGCAGACAGCGACGGAAGATTTGGTCCATTTTTCAAAGCCAACTACATTACCCCTGTAGCAGGCATTCTTTTGAAATCATACCCTTTTTTTCCCCCGCACATGTTGGGGAAACTAATCCGCGCCTGGTGCATTGTACTCCATAAAATGCTCCGATGTGGCCTTTCCTGCGATTTCCAGGGAATCGAGTGCAGTGATTGAAAACGTGTCAGCAGGGTCTGCTCGGCCTGCTCATACAAACAGGCTTGCTGACCCCAGCGCTGTTCCAACAGTCAGCCCAACAAGCTCTGAATGTGGACTGAGTCAAATTCTAGAGGCTGGGCCGGGGGCCGCTAAGGCCCAACAGCATAGTCGCCCCAGCACATTCACACGCACTCATCGCTGAGCAGAGCACACACACACTCACACCGCTGCTCAGCGGCTCACTAATAAGCGTTAGAGGATGGTTATCCGACAGGATGGATGTGTTTCTGAGCAGAGCGGCTTGCTCCACAGAGCAGGGAGAGAGGGGGGCGAGTGAGGGGGAAAAAAAAGGAGAGAGAATGAGGTCTGCAGGGAAGATGGGAGTGGATATTCTCCATCTCTGCTATTCTAACAGCATTCAGTGCACATTCTAACAAAAGCTGTGCGAGCTCTCTGGGGCTGGATCACAGCGCCGTTAGGCCCTCACTGAGTCACGTCAGGTGAAAGGCCAAACAAAGTCTCACTCATTTTCACAAATAAAAGCATCAATCAGGTGATAGAATCTAGCACCAAAAACATCTAGTGCCAGATTACTGGACCGATACGAGTTCAAAAGAATAAACAATGCTGCTGAGTCAGCAGTGTGGGAGCAGAACAATCCAGGAAGACAATCTGATTCAGATGATTTGTTAAGGCTTTTTACACCATTTTAAACTCCTTTACGTCATCATATGGAGATAATGTATTGCGGAAGTGAGGCTTGAAAGCAAACAATTAAAACATCTGCAGTGTTGTTTTGACTGTGGTAAAACTAGCCACTTTTTGTCAAAACTGTTAAACTAGCTGCATAAATGTTCCAACTTTTCAAACCTCAGATAAGCTAGATCATATCAGGCATTATAAATGTCTTGAAGTATCACGATATTATGCTTTTGCAATATCGTCCACCTCGTGTGCATTATGCTTGTAAATCACTAAACATACTAAAAATTTTGTATTACTAAAATACAAATATTTGACACTAATTTTGATTGGGGGCAAAAAAACAATGATCAAGACATCCCTAGTTAAAGACACCCTACTGCATAAGAGCAAAGGTGGTTTGGGGTGGGTAGAGCGAGATCTTGCTGGTGTCAGAGGAGACACACTGACAGGATGTTAGCTCTGCTCCTAAGCGGTGGCTTAATAAGAGTGGTCAGGCTGAAGAGGGGTAGCATACAGCCCTGAGCCTCAGGCATGTTTATTGGCCTGCTGTATTGACTGCTGGATTGGGTGGAGGGGCCGGGTGCTCTGATTTACGCCGGCTTTTATCGATGTCATCTAGAGGAGCAGGGTGACTGACATTTACAGGTAAATCCTCCCATGTGAGAGTCCATTACAATAACGCGGTGTCTACCCTCAGCCCCCAGTCCAGCAGGCCCGGGGTGACCACCGCCCTGCCACCCACCGTAAATCTACCGCCTGCACGCCTGCCACTCGCACCACACGCTTAATTCTGCGCTGGCCTTAATACTGACCACTTTAAAAAAGGCTTCTGCAGAAGATAAACACTCTAAAACTGACGGACTGACACAGAAATATGAAAGCTTCACACATAACTACTTTATATAACTTAGAAGCCTGACTCTGTGTTAAGTTCAATCATCGAAACAAGCAGAAAAACTCTGTTGAAAGTGTGGATTCTATAGTGTGGATATTTTACTGAGTTTACTGTGTTTGACTGAATAGAATAGTGAGATATAAACATTAATACAGTGATTTTTTTTTTTGTAAAATAGGCTGTAGAGAGACTGCATTGTCCTGTTGTGTACATCACTGCCTGGCTTTTAGCTTCAGTGTTAGCAGTGCTGCTAGGTTTCTCTTTGCTCAGTACTCAGTGCGCAGTGAGTTATTTTGAATGAAACAGCTTTATTTGAAATTGTTAATGAACAGAGCGTTTCACGTAGCATGGACTGAGCGTTTTCATACGGTGTGAGTATATAAGCTTTGTCCGTATATAGGCTTTGTCCATTCACGATGGTGTGTTTAAATGTATGGTGTGAGTCACCAAAGTACAAGATTTCTAAAATCACATATGTGTATATGTGGCTTTAGAGGACATTCATCTACAGCTAAACCAGCCAAACAAAGGACTTTAGACGTAAAACTCCACAAGCCTCGCATGTGATTCCTGCAATCACCATTACTTACAGCTGCACAGAAGTGCTTTTCTGATGAGGAACAAAACCCACTCGTCTCCAGTGCAGCGCTGCTCGACCAAAGGTACCTAATGTAGCATAGCTAGCTAATTCATGTCATTTAATTTAATATAAGCTAGGGTTTAATGATTTGACTGTTAAGGTACATTGCACTCATTTGCACTAACAACTACTCTATCCTAAGTAGGTTACTCAGTACGGTATCGGACTCTGTAAATGCGAGTACTAAAAAATATGTACTCATACTCGTGCTCGGTGTGAAAAAAGCGGTATTAATGCATCCCTAGTCATTACATTTAAACAGCAAACAAAACAATAATAGTATCTCTAGATTTATAAGGGTTAACCTCAGGCTGCTGTTGCTTTGAGAAGGAACAGCTGCACACAGGCTGATCTGTACTTGTTCAGTTTGGTAGCTAACACTACTTGATAAGGCATGAAGGAAAGCAAATGGAAACACAAAGCTGAGTCTGTGATTGGCTTTCACACAGTTCCACAGAGCAGACACACAACTCATTTCTCTACACCACAGAGTCTGACAGAGATCCAGCATATATATGCATCACTCAGGACTGCGCTGTGTGTTTGGGTGTTTAGACACCTCAGAGTGGCACGTCATTCAAATTTAGCTGTGTGCGCTTGAGTGTGCGTGAGGGGGCAGTGGTTAGAGGGTCTCTTGTTCAGTGCCGCTAAGCGGATGAATTATTAAGCGCATTCTGCTGCACCACATCAAACAAGCACACTGAGAGATTCACTGCACCACAGTGGCACAGTGTCATGAGACTGTACACACACACACAGCTCAGACGTATAGCTAAGTGATTGGGAAGAAAGTCACACTGCGATATATTTGATTTTTATTTATTTTTTTTTTTGCTTTGTTTTTGATTAATTTTTATATAAAATAAAAAGGTTTACCCAGATAAACTATTCCCAAATAAAGCAAAGTTATAATTCCAGAAATGGAAAGGGTGCGTTTAGTTCAAATTTTCTAAAGGGAGCTGAACAATATGAGCAAATAAATATTACTATATATTACAATGGGAATATATCTTCCAATATATTAGTGAATCCTTGGTGTGATGGGGCAAAGGACTCTCCTGTAGTAGTGGACGGTTTGTCCAAACATTTCTATCACATTATAATAATAATAAGTCGCAGCAGTTAGCAGCTCCACTTACTATATAGGTGCACTTTGTAGCGCAATTGCAGACTATAGTCCATCTGTTCCTCTGCGTACTTTGTAAGCCCCCTTTTACCCTGTTCTTCCCTGGTCAGGACCCCCACAGGACCACCCCAGGGCAGGTATATGGATGATGGATTATTCTCAGCACTGCAGTAACACTGACGTGGTGGTGGCGTGTTGGTGTGTGTTGTGCTGGTATGAGTTGATCAGACGCAGCGGTGCTGTAGGAGTTTTTGAACACTTCAGCGTCACTGCTGGACTGAGAATAGTCCACCAATCAAAAATATCCAGCCAAAAGTATCCTGTGTGCAGCATCCTTTGACCAATGATGAAGGACTAGAGGATAAACAACACAAACTGTGCAGCAACAGATGAGTTACTGTCTCTGACTTTACATCAACAAGGTGGACTAACAAGGTCGAAGTGTGTAATAAGTGGACAGTGTATTTTGTGCTGTTTGTATGTTGTGTTATCTGTGCTTGTTTGTGGCATACTGGCATGAATGTTCTGAGAAAACTCCTTAGGAAGAATTTCAACCAGTATAGCAGATGAACTGGTGGATTGCCCACTTTGGCTTGCGTTTTTTTTTTAATCAAAATTATTTATGTTGTTTTTATTTATGTTGAAACGTGAAATACCTTGATTCGTTCAAACAATTAAAAAACATCTGTTGACTTGTCAGGATGCTCCCAGCACAGCTGGTGTAATGATGTCAATATGGTATCGAAAAAAACCCAAAAAAACACGTAATTAAAATAATAAAAATAATAAAAAATAAGATTAAAAATGGCACCGTCTGTCGCTGGAAACCACTGCTTACCTCTGTTAAACTAGGCATATGGGGTGCTATCTATTTTGTATTATTAGATTCTATTTTGTATACTTTGCATACTGTAAACTTCTCAGATCAGTATTGCGCAAGCTTATGTCACAATCAGAGGAGGCTTGATACCACTTTTTTATGTCCGATACCGATACTGATACCGCAACCTTAAGTATCTGCCAATATCGATACCAATCCAATACCATCTTTTTCCCTCTTAAACAACTAAGCTGTTAATAATACATTTGTCTGGATCTTCTTTGCTTAACCCAGCCACCTACATAACTAAATAACATAATACCCAAACTGTGAAACAAATAATCTACTCACCTAAAGGAAGAAATACATATCCCACATAGCCCACGACATGACTCAGTTATGCAATACTGCTGTGTCTTTTTTTTTTTTTTTTCAAACTTTTTCACACACAGAACTTTTAGCAGCATTTTTCAGTGGTCAGCACCATTCAAACATTCACAATGAAATTTAAAGTGCGGCGATGTCAAATCCAGTGATTTTGGCCATTATCGGACCGATACTAAGTGCAGGAACACCCCTAGTCACAATAACAATTCATCAACCATATTTTGTGTACTTTTCTTAAACATGAAAAGAGGAGGAGGGACAGAAAAGAGCCCTGAAGAAGGTCTTTCGCCTGTCAAAGGAATGTTAGCAGTAACTTCACTAATAGTCCTCCTACATCTTTTACTAATGCAGCAGGCAGGAAAACACTTTTAATGCTTTACAGATGCAAAAAATGATTGTTACAGGTTTGAACCCATTTCCAGTGTCAAAGATGAATGGCTTTAGGGGAAAAGATCTCTGAACTAAGGTCTTTTTTAAAGACTGGGAGACTATTCACGCTGCTGTTTGTATTGTGTTTAATCTTGTCTCAGTTTGCACAGGGTGATTCCAGCGTGCAGTCAGCACTCACAGGCACAAATCTGCAGCGCTGTCTCTGCTTTCAGCAGCAAGCAGTCAAATCCCAGCCTGTGTTTTAGTTCACATTAGGTGAATGACACTCACGCATATGCTTTGCTGAAAGTGCCAGAGGAGAAATGTGAATGATTCAGGCTTCAGTGTGTGTGTGACTGTGTGTGTGTGAATATGTGTGCGCGTGTCGTCTCGCCGCTCATTGCGTAGGTGGGCGTACAGTGAGAAAGCAGAGCCTCAGTGGGCCTGTAGACTGACTCTCTGCTGTAGGCTATAGAGGGGAACATCTCTGATGTTATGAAATTGAGTGAAGTACTAATGACACCAATTCATCCACTACTGGAGCACTTAGTATATCATTGTTCTGATGCACTTTGAAAGCATTGTGCCAAATAGCTCAGCAGCAGCCGGTGTATGAGGCAGTGTGTGAGCACTACAATACACACACACACACTAAGGCAGCATTCACAATGACATTTTGGTATATATCAAAATAAATAAATAAATAAACCATACTAATACACGTTGCTGTTTTTTTGTCGGTAAGAGAAGCAAATCAATGGCACCTTTTTACATTTACATTTGGAAAGGTTTATTTTCAAGCAAACGCAAAACCACGGCATATTTATATTTAATATACAGCTATACATACCTGAGGACGCAGTTACAGTCTGAAGAAATATTTATAAGTTCTGCTAACATACAATGTTCAACAGTGCCTTATTCTAGCAAAATAAATTTTTAGCATTTCCCTGTAGCTAGCTAACGCGAGAAGTGTGCACCCAAAACCAGCCACAGTGAAAACAACGGCAAGAGGTGTGTTTTAGACAGATGCCAAAATGTCCCTGCCAATGCAGCCTAATGCCATTCGTGATATATATGGAAATTTATAAAGGCATATAAACAACTTTGCTGGGATAGTTAAAAGCCTTGAGGTGAAAACGAACAAATTAAAATGGAGCACTGACCAAAATGGAAGATTCCAAATTTAGATTTTTTTCTCTCTACAGAAGAAGCCAGTGCTAAGCTTGGAAATGAGTTCCGCTTAAACACTTTGTAGAGGAGCTGATACGATCATTCAGCTTAATGTGTAACTCAGTGTAGAGATTCATTTGTGCTCTTTAAAGACAGAGGGATAAAAGGCAGAGCAAGCCTGCGTAAAAGGAGGAACAAATGATGGATAGATTGGAACGAGTGCTTGGGATGCAGTGTTGTGTCACCTGCAGTCAGACTGACCTTCATTTCTCCCCAATCAGGCTATTTACTCAGCGTGAACGCCTCTCTTTTACTGGAGTGGGACAAATTATCAGCACCATTATTCAACACAGACAGAAGGGCCAATGTAAGAAGAAAGCCCTTTAGTCAGTACCAAGCAAGCAGAGAAGGTGTCCCTAACATAAACATAACCACTTTGGCTGCTGAAACCATGTCTATTACATGGAACACACATAAATATTCATGATGACACAGACTTGTGATCCAAAGCTTAGTTTAAGGTAAAGGACTGAGACACGGATACTATTAATCAAAACAAAAACAAGTCAAAGAAGTTTAATTCACACTAAATTAACAGAATTCTCTGTCAAATTTAGACATCACAGTAGACCACCAAGCTGATACTTGCATGCCCTGTAGTTTTTGAGGGTCGTTGTTGAGCTTAGCAGATAAGAAGGCTAAAATATAACACCTACACTCAACCACAGGACTAACCCAGGGTTTCTCAATTCATTTTATGTACATACAGCACTGTAAAAAAAAAAAGACAGAGACCACCCTTCATTTATTCTATTTCCAGTGTAAACAACCATTATTCGTTTTTCAGTATATTAGCCAAATTCCCCTTAACAGTTAAATATAATGTCAAATTTAGCTTCCATTCTTTTCAGGAGACTTGCTTTCATTTTTTCAAAGAAATTTGCAGTGATATTTTTCTACATCTCCAAAGTTCGGTCTTAGAAGTTGGTTGTATTTTCTGCTTCTCATGATCCAAGTAATCTAAAACACACACAGCTACACATCCTTTCAAACCCATAGCCAGTTGTCTTCTCAGAGTGGATGGACAGATAGAAACACCGGTGGATTTTTTCAGATCTGGAGTGGAGTGGAGCTTGATTTTCTCCTGAACTCGTTTTGGAAACTCCTGTTGTTTTTAGTTATGTTCCTTGACCCTTCCCCTTCTTTATGCAAATGAATTACTGTATTTCTAATCACCTAAGAATTATCTCCTGAATAATGTATAAATAAATGAAGGGTGGCCTCTGACTTTCACACAGTACTGTATTACAGTTAAGTTTGTTGTTTTAAAAAAAAAAAAGTTAAAACAGAAATGAAGATTGTATTTTATGACACTGTACTGACAATACGTTTGTAAGCTCTGTTGTCTCACAGTTTAGTGTAGAATGTGTTGACCAAAGCAGTCTTTGTTCAGTAGTAACTGATCCTGGATCTGCACTGCCATATCAGCTTTGGTTCGTATAGACTGACAATTAAAATGGGCATTAAATATGTGAAAATTGGAGAATTATAAAAATACCAGTTAGCAGAATATGGTGAGGGCCAACGATCCACTTCCACTGTTTTAATTTCATCAGTAATGATGACGGATAAACGTTCCAAGTAACCACAAGGCGATGGACCGATAGATGAGTACAATATCAAAAAACCCCACTAATATTCATATTTTAGAATATGTGAAGAAACGTGTTTATTGGGTGTTCTTTGTCCTAGTGGTCCACCCTCAACGTCCTATCCTAAAAGCTAAGCAGTTTCTGGGGGGAAAGCCTGCTAGCCAAACTCCTACAGCCCCTGCAGAGGTGTGCGGGTCACAGGCAGTGCTGTTCAATTAAGCCCCGGGCTGTTTGCGTGTGTGTACAGTAGCACTGTCTCCTCACATTCTCCATTATGTCTACAGTCCTCGCTGTCATATTTGATTTGCAGTAAGATGCAGCACGGGCAAGTAGATCTGTGCGACAGCCACGCACAGCAGGGGAGAGAGCTAGAAAGAGAGAGAGAGCAAGCAAGAGATGGAGATGGAGAGAGAGAAATAAAGATTTGCACAGAAGGAGACTGCACAGACTTTTGTCTTTGAAATGACTTCCAAGCGCTCCACTGCTACATTTGTTAGCATTGTGCTGTTGCACCAAGGCCTCAGCATCCTATTAATGAGACCAAAAGAATAGCAATTACGCTCTATTACTTTAGAAAAGCACCGAAAGTAATTGATACACTGGAGCCTAGCCAAACAGCTTCTGCTCCAATTAGAGCATCATCTTCTACTGCTTTGTGTGAATATTTGAGGGCAAACATCTCGCGCCATTTGCATGAGGTGTCATTTTACTGGCATTGATTAGAAACAGGGGCGAGCCTCAGCCCACATAAACAACACATAAAGTAAAACATCTGGCAATGCATTTCCAATATTACGTATGTATTTATGCATTACTATGTTTATGCATGTCAATCAAGGGGAGGGATTTTTCTTTCAGCTGGAGACACTCAGGGCACATCAGTCAAAAACGTTCATATTTATGCATTTACGTTCATGGCCCAAAATATCTGTCACTGCATTCAAAATCATATTGTGGTGAAAGGCAAGATTATTAGGGGCTGGGGGGGTTTCGGAACGACAAGCTAACAAGCTTGAATGAGCCATATACGAGTACTGTAGGTAATGTACAGTATGTCATTACCGCAAGTGAATATAAATAAATAAATAAATAAATAAAAAGAAGATGAAGTGAAAGCTGGGATAGATGAGGTTGCAAATGCTACCATACACTATTTACATTATTTTATTCAGTAATAACTTGTTGATTATGGAGTAGATTGAATTACTACAGACAAATATAGGTGGTGTTTTTGTTGTTTTGGCCAATATTTCAAGTTTTTGAGAAAGCAAAAAGTTATTAATGGAATTAAATAATATACTGTAATTATCTATTTATATTAATTTTTGGTAAGTTATCTGCTTCAATCACTTGCGATCATCACATCTCAAATACGAGGCACCCTGGGAATTAATTCAGTTTTTCATTCTTAATGTTATACAGCTTCCTCGGTCACTTTAAAATCATCCACGGCTCTGTTCATCTTCATTTTTACAGCTTTCTACAAATTAGAGAGTTAGATAAAATCTGTTAAGTGGTAGAGTAGCAGCATCTTAACAAAATCATTCATGTATAACACACATCTAATTGTTTTATATTATTCAAAACAGGTTTTCAGTATTTTTTATATTATTGAAAGCAGATACATAAAGTGAGTACAGAAATGATACTTTCTGTGAGAGAAAGTTTCACACGAACAATTCCACAAGTGTTGCGGTGTTGTGAAAGCCCAGAAGAGTAAATATGCATTGTTTACCCTAACCTGAAAAGACTGAAAGACAAAAAACAGCACTGAATAGGTCAGCAGAATATTGATTTCCAACTCAAGACATTAAACATCTATTATAAGGCAGTTAACCCATTTGCGTATGCAAATTTAGCGCAGGGGATCGGTGTGAAACAGCAACGCTGACAACAAATAATTTAAATTTTACATGTAATTGCAGGTTTCTGATAATACTAGATCTGGCTCAGCAGAATACAAGTAGCCTAGAGGTCCAGAACAAGTCTCCCTGCTCATTTTGTTGACAACCTTTTAATAAAACATGCCACCTCAAATTCTTCTGAGACCTACAATTTCCACCCCCCGATTTGCATTGCTGGTAGCTATAGTTCTAAAAATATGCCAGGCAAGAGCTGCG
>JAILXH010084143.1:0-19768 GCA_023558415.1 Piaractus mesopotamicus | reverse complement strand
CAAAGGTTATGTTACAAAGTATTGAGTTGAACTTTTGTTATTGACCAAATACTTATTTTCCACCATAATTTACAAAGAATTTTTTTTTAAATCCTACAAAAGTGATTTCCTGGATTTTTTTTCCTCATTTTGTCTCTCATAGTTGAAGTGTACCTATAATGAAAATTACAGACCTCTCTCATCTTTCTAAGTAGGAGAACTTGCACAATCAGTGGCTGACTAAATACTTTTTTGCCCCACTGTATATCCATATTGTAAAGTGTTACTGAATGTTGTTATCATTGCTATTTTAAACTCAGTTTACATCATCTGTACAGGTGTTAATAAATTAGATAAAAGTTTGTTCAAAACAATATTTTATAAAATGTACATAACTGTGATTTTAGAGGTTTTTTTTTTTATTGTAGTGCTTCCATTGATTCTTTGTACATCATCTCCACATGCATCATCTCCAAACCAGAGAAATACACAGTAAAATACAGAACATTCAAACACAAAGCACTTGTAAACACCTACCAAAGATTACACAGCAAAAAGATATTTTTCCACATTCATCCATAGATTTATAAAGAATTCAAAGAAAGAAAAGTATTAGGTGATGATTCCATACAGTGTTTAACTGAACATCACTATTTATGATCATTGTAGGCAAATCACGCACACACACACACACACACACACACACACACACAAAGACACTGCACCTTCATCTCTGCACTCTCTTATTAACAGTTTGAAGAGCCCATATAATTTCATGTAGTATAAACATTGCCAAAATTTCAAAACACACCATTCATTTTCTCAGTTCATATTACACTGCTTGCTGACCTGGCTGTTTTGAATCCATTGTTTCTGTGACATCACAAAAAACAACACATCTGCATATACGTCACCTATTCAGCTGACAAAAATTTTGCCAGACCCACTCTCACGTTATAATGAGTGTTTCAGTATAGGCTGTTTTTTAATGAGGGATCCAAGGCAGCCAATCAGAACAGAGCTGATTTACATATATCAGTCTTAAAGGCACAATAATAAAAACAGCCTTTTTAATTGTAAAGGATAAAGACTGGTTGAAAAAAGAACATGTAAAAATGAATTATGACTAAATACTTAAGTTTTTGGACTGTGGGAGGAAACCGGAGTACCCGGAGGAAACCCACGCAGACACGAGGAGAACATGCAGACTCCACACAGAAATGACACTGTTCGCCCGGCCAGGAATCAAACCCAGGCCATTCTTGCTGCGAGGCGACAGTGCTACCCACTGCACCACCGTGCCGCCTGACACACACACAGGAGGTTATTTTATCTCACACACACACACACACTGAGGAGTCACAATCATCAACCCAAAGTCCTGCATACAGGGGTTCAGTGAATTTGGGGTAGAATGTGTGTAGGTGTGTCAGTGTATGTGTATCAGAGGAGACACTGTAAAAGAACAAATTGCCAGCCAGACAGTCCACATACACTCCTACTCTGTTAGAGCTGGAGGGAGGAGCAGGGATAGAAGTTTTGTTGCTGTTGTGCCTGAAATAGTAAATGTTATCACAGTAGTAGAGACACCAGGACTTTTCATTCTGTCCAAAAAGAGAGTCATCTGCTTTTCTAGTTATTGTTTTATAAGTCAGAGCAACAGCAGCCTCTCTCCCACTCCACTCAGCCTCCCAGTAACAACGTCCAGTCACACTCTCTCTACTTAACACCTGCTCACAGTGGTCAAATCTCTCTGGATGATCAGCATATGACTGCTCCTCTCTTACACACACCACCTTTCTGTCCCCCTTACACAAAGAGAGGCGTGTGTTTGCTGTGTTTGGGTCCAGTGTGAACTCACAGAAATCTGCATACAAGATTAGAGTAGAAAACATCAACAGACAGGAAGAGAGATTAAAGGAAAAAACAGAACAGTACTAAAAATGGAGTGTGTACATACATTTCTTTAGTCCTGGTTTGATTCTGATCTGCCCTCTATGTTCCACTCTAAATCAGAGAGCACAAACACACATCAGGACACTGAACTTTTTATATTGAGATGTTCACAAACTACAAAGGTGTGCGCATAAAAATTAGAAAATGGGTGCACACTACAAAATGATAAACTCTGTGTTTGAATTGATTCAAGATTCTTTTTGAAAATTATTTCCTTAAAACCTCAGACATGATATTGGGTCATTATTACACTGAGTGATTGTGTGCATGAAGATGTGCTGTTCACACACTCAACTGTATCAAAAAAGTCACTGGCAGTGAGTCGCAGTGCCAAGTGATTATTATTGCTGTGTTTTTCTTCTGCTATCTGCTGTTGACCAGAGGTGGGAGGATGGGTTCCCCATTTGAGTCTTGTTTTCAAAGCCACAGAACAAACTTCAATACCTTTTATTTCAACATTATGAATTATTATTTTTCTGTGCTACAAAGCATCCACATATGGGACTTGTTAGAAAAAAATCTTACAGCTGAAGCACTCCATTCAGATACCTTAAAGAGAACTTATTTATAGCTCCTGCTCCTAGTGATCTACCCAAGGCTCATGTTCACAAAGCTTATTATCACACTTATCGTTAATGAGAAATTTTACTAAAATGTTTATAGCAACATGCAGATCTGACTAATGATTTTAGTGATAGACAATGAAAAAAAAAAAAACATTTACATTGAAATAGACTACAATAAAATCAAACCTGAATATGTAGTAGAAAACACATTACATAATTATTTTAATTAATAATACATTAATTTTCTGTTTTAAAATTGATATGAAAGCCACTGCTGAAGGACTGTGAAAGATACAATGGGTGGTTGGCCGTTATAAATAACCTGAACTCTGACAAAAATACATCATAATATGTAATGAGAGCAAGTGTGTTCAAAACACTTCAGCCAGAGGATTTCAAGAAGGATTTAAAGTTTGGAACAGACTGGACCTTGCTTTTTCTGTGAACACTATCAACAGAAACATCAGCTGAATGGTAAAAAGTTTGTAACCACTAATAACTTGAGCTAGCACTGCTGACAAATGTTTTATCAACTAGAAAAAGAGCTGGTTAGATAATATTTCAATATATTTGTCTCAGCTCAGCTGAATAAACTGAGCAAAATTCTTATTTCATTCACAAGCTGATCTAATAAATTTAAGTATGTGTTTTTCCTTGTTCTTAGGCTGAGCTTGTATTTGCAGTGTGTTCATCTCTTTGTTTAGTTAAATATTATATGGTTTCAACATGCAACTAGTTGCTTGTAGATTGTGAAGTAAAGCCAGCCTAAGACAGAGTATCTCAGCACTGACAGGTTTACAGTATTGATTTGTCAGTTTTTTGAGTATTGTTTTAAACTGAGCTGTTTATGAATGCATTAGTGACTTTTAAAACTATTGTTCTTTTCTGTGGATTAGTTCAGTGAACAGCCCTTTTGAAAAAAAGTATAATTTGTTATAATAGCAGTCTACTCAAAAAATACATAGGTTATAGAAATGTGTAATAAAACTTTGGGCCTACTGGCAGGCCCTGGCCATTTAAGGGGTTAAACTAAGATGTTTTATTTGGGTGAATTCTTCCAGTTGTGTTAGAGACAATTAGAGTTAACACAAGTTAACAGTAGTGTTACCAGTTACTTCATAATTTATAGTTGAGCTGACTTTCATTTTCAACAGTGCAGGTGTGCCTAAACTTTGCATAAAACTGTGAACTACAGTGTACAGATACTACATTAAGGTGTACTCTACAGTTACTATGCTATAGTGTAGTTACTATATTACAGTATACTGTATACTTACTGTACAATTTCAATATTACAATGTACCCTTGTACACACTATTTTACACTATACAAGTGCTAAACCATGGTATACATTTATTATGTTACTGTATACTGTCTAGAATATACTCAGTTGTTCAACCTGAGAGTGTTGAGGGTGCAGTGTGGATCCTCTAGTCTAGCAGAGAGCATTTTCACTCCTGACTCTCCTGGGTGGTTATAGGACAGATCCAGTTCTTTCAAGTGTGAGGGGTTTAAACTCAGAGCTGAAGCTAGAGAAGAACAGCCTTCCTCTGTGATCATACAACCAGATAATCTGAAAGGGGTGAAAGAGTGGTTAGACAAAATGAAAGAGATTCTGACATGTTATATATCAAAATATTCAGAACAATCTTAATTCTCTCTATAATGAGGCCCATATGACCTGGAGCACTGTGTAAAAAAGATAATTTGGCTCTAAAGCAAAAATGAAAAATAAAATCTTGTTTTAGAAATTCTTAAAATCTCCTGTGAAATCGTAGCCATGCTCATGTGGACAAATTATTTTGGTGCTTGAAATGGGTTTATCAGACTCTTAAGTTCACAAAAGTAATGGAATGTATTAATATATTAATAGATAAATGTAACATAAATGTAAATGTACTTTCCAAAACCACTGCAGCAACTTCAGTGGCAGCAAATTTTTACATTTCATGCCTGTGTCCAAGGTGACTGAACGAAAAACGGTTTCTGATGTGATTCTTTTTTGGAATTTGTATATATGTAGATAGACTGTACTTGTTGTATTGAATTGTTTACCTTAAAGCGGTTTAGATGATGTGTGTGTGTATGTAAGAATCATGTAAAATTGAGTATTTTAGCCTACACCTGTATATACTAATTTTGAATGCTGTTGAGGATGGCATGGGCTGAAACGTCCACCATAAAATAAAAAGATTAACACAGTTATAATCTTTTGCTTATTTGGTTGCTGAGTGTGGGCCTCCGTGCTCCTTTTGCATTTTGGAGAGTCAATGCACCTTTAAGCATGTAAAAAAAAAAAGCTTTTTCTCCAAAGTGTTGAATAGCACAGCTAATATTTATCCTTTAAGGGTGGTATTACACAAACTAAAGAAACTAGCCACTAACTCTGAAATCTTTTCCATTTAGTCATGACAGCTTCAGTTAGGACTGAATTTAAGACAAAAGCTATTTCAGAATAGCAGGTCCTGAGCTTCAGTTAGGAAAACAATATTAGAGACACACCGTAATTTCCAAAATACTATCATAACTTCTGTTTAACCTTCCATTTCTAACTTTAACTGTTACCTGGTGTGTTTTTGCCGCAAGTCTGCTGTTCAAAAATCTTTGACACTTCAGATACAATCTCCCACTGTTTCTTCTCAAAATGTTAATGTTGATGAAAATTCGCCAAAAAAATTGCAACAATGGCAGTTAATGCATGGCTGCTTCTTAGGATGAATGGTGTTAGTGCAGCTTGCATGCTAATTAATACCTTGGGAAATGCAAACAGGAACTTCAGAGCAGCTGCAGAGTAAATATTAATAGTATAACTTTTCCAATCTTCCAGTTCATTGCTTTTTATTTTTGTTTTGACATTTTTTTTATTGGAAATTGTCTAGCGAACAAATTTGTAACATTATTTTTATTGTACGTTTATATTTCAGGTGTGCATGTCACTTGTTGCTTGATAACAGACATAACAATCGATTATCAACCTTGATTAAGTAGTTTAGTATTTCCTTGAGAAAGGATAAAATTCTGTAAGAAAAAATGTAATATTCTTAAATTAAGAACATGTTTGCTTCTGTAATATGAACTACTGAACAATCTTATTTTGACCTTTTTATATCTTTACTCCTGATGAACAACAGAAAGTTACTCTAATATGACAGAAAGCTTACCTGAGTATCTTCAGTTTACAGTGTGAACTCTTTATTCCAACAGAGAGCAGCTCCACTCCTGAATCCTGCAGGTCATTGTTACTGAGGTCCATCTCCTTCAGGGAATTTTCCAGTGTTAAAACTGATCCAAGATTTTCACATGTCTTAACTCCAAGATTACAAAAAGCTAGTCTGCAAAAAAAAAAAAAAAAAAAAAATTAGAACCTCTAGTGCAGTTTTTGCCAGGGTCATAGGGCTAGTGTTTGAAGACAATATTGACATAAATTTATTGATATATTGTTCAGGTTTTTTACTATTTGCTATATGTTAGAAATATTTTCCATTTAATCTGTTAATTATAAATGATTATTATTGAAAATGAAGGACATCTCAGAACAATAAGCCACTATTAAACTAAAAAATACATTTACCTAAGCATCTAAAATGGTTTTATTTTTATTTTTTATTTTAAATTTTAAATGGCACAAATCATACCACTCATTGCCAGTATAAAATAAAATAATATTGCCCAAAAAAGTAACAAATGTAATATTATAGTAAAAAGGTAAAATTGAATCATAATATTTTCTAAAAAGATCAAACTGTTAAATTATAACTAAATTATAACTATTTTCTTAAAAGGTAAAATTGTAATATAGCATTATCTAAAAAGGTCAATGTGCAATATAATATTGTCTAAAATGGTAAATGTATGTGAAAATAGTGTTTTAATAGTTTACTATAGTGTAAAATGGTAAAAGTAATATTAAAATATGATGTAAATAATTATAATGATTATTCTGTAATATTGTCAAAGAAGGTTAAAGTGTAGTATCATAATATTATTTAAAAATAATAAATAAGGAAAATAATGCATCAAGAAGATGGAAATGTAATGTTTTGATGTTGTAATATTATAAGGAGGTATGACATATGAACTCTATAGTGTTAGTTGCTCCACAGTTGTTCCACAACCTGCTGTTTTAATATGCAGTGACTAAAAGATTTCCCTGGATATATTATTGTAATCATGGTTTATAAAATACTTTTATTGCTTTAAATTGGGCTATATGCAGATGGCCTATATGCAGATTTTCTGTAATTTGAGTTTGCACTGAAAAAAGTTTTATTTTTCAATTATAAAGTATTTTCATACATGCTACTATGGTGTGCTTTCAAATGTTCCTTCTGTTTCACTGTACTTTTGTCATTTAGGTTGGGACTACTTTGGAGATTAATAAGGCTGTATTTAGGTCTGGTTAGCAGAGCAGAGATCAGGAGAAATATACAGCAACAAATGTCATGAATAAACGTAGTTTGTGCTTCCTTCGTGTGTCCTGTGTAGGCACAAATTTAAAAAAAAATTCTTTCATTTTTTTCATTTTTTGCATATAAAGTATACCTTTTTTTCATTGTAAAGATCACTTTTTTGTAGCTCAGACACCACTGTGTAATATCTACCTCATAAAATCTGTCTTCACCTGGAAATGTTTTCTCTCAAAATCTGATTATTCTGCTTTAATTAAAACTATGAATAAACACCATGATTTTAGCAACTGTCAACTGTCTTTTAACATGAAGCATTTCTCTACTAGCAGATGTTGACAAATGTTCAGCAAAAGTTGACTCTCACCACAAAACTTTGCTATTTCATTTCAAAAATACATCAGGAAGTGTTTACGAATAAAAATACATGCATCTTTAAAAAAATTGTCCTACATTTTCTTTAAATCTTTCCTTCCAGAATAATTTGACACATATCTGACCTGAGTATCTCCAGTTTACAGTGTGAACTCTTCATTCCAACAGACAGCAGCTCTAGTACTGAATCTTGCAGCTCATTGGTACTGAGGTCCAGCTCTTTCAGAGAGGAATTTATTGTTTGTAGCGCTGATATGAGAGAACTGGAAGACTTCAGAGTGAAATTACAGGTGGCTAATCTACAAAAGGAGAGTAAATATAGTAGAGAACACAGTTCGTTCAGGAGATTTTGGCATCATACAGAGACACATTATTGAGATTATGAAGAAATTAGTGTTTGTTCCTTCACCTAATTTGTATAACTGTATTTTTTCATTATCAGTGCTAGATAGTTGTTTAGAAATGAGAACATACAGTCTCTTCCATTAATGTACTCACATACATTAAAACAATTGTAATAAATGTTTGAAATAATATCTGAGTCAGATACATATACTTTTTGTTGCCAGTTTAGTATACATACACTGTTACTGCACTCAGTGGCCATTTAAACAGACTGATAGGTCAATTGCACTATGTAAGTTTACAGACTGTAGGTCATCTGTTGCTGCACCATTTATCGACCCCCTCCATCCTTTTCATCAAAAGGGATTACCATAGGAGCACTGCTTACCAGATTTATTTGGGTGGGGGTAGGGCTGCAATGGACTTAAAACTTGTTTAAACTGAGCAACAAAAGTTGCAACTCCCACAACTTTGTGATACAAGTTTCATGAAACAAGCAAAACATTGGTAACAAAATGTGGTCACGTCAAGCCCTACAGTTTCCACTGGTGCATTTTCTTTGATACATCATGAACAAGAAAATAAAACAAAGTGTTGTCTGTTAAAATAATTTTGCATACTTTATGAAAAACAGATTAGATAGCTAGCTTGTGCCAGTTTTTTTCCACTTTGATAGCTTGCATAACAAAGTTTATGTAACTAGGTTATTATTTTCTCCCCTCCTAAAATTTATTAACATAAAAATGCACATTTAGGCTAAAAAACACATTTCTAAATTATATAATTTTATATTTCATGTAATTTACATCCTGCAACTAATTGCATACAAGTTTTACAGTATGTACTTACTGTTTATTTCTCAGCAATACCTTGTAAGGGGGTTGGGGGGACAATGGAAATGTTTGGGGTACATGCAGAATTACATCTGCCCCAGTTAAGCTTGTCAAAATGCAATATTTTTTTTTTCAGAAAATTATATATATATATTTTTACACTGACTTCCATTGAAAGAGTTATGATTTTAGAAATACAAGGTTTTGTTCTGACACAGATAATATATTAGACCAATGATTCACCTTTTGCTGAGATTTGATTCTGTATTGATATATATTGTTAGTCATTTTTGACAGTTTCTATTGGTCCATTCATCATAAATTATAAAAATCTAAAGAGCAGCTGACATTTTTTTAATTTTGTAAAAAAAAAAAAAAAATTAGAACTAGAAAGTTTTGTTCTGTAGCTATGATATATTAATTGCTCACTTTTTTGATTGGTTTTAAGTCAGTGTATGTTTATTCCAAGCTCTAAAAAGTTTGTCTTTCACAAAGGTCGAGCCAAAGTTATCTGTCCAGTCCAAAAGTTTAATTTGCCTAAAAACATCTCCATATCTCAGCAAAACATTATCCTTTTAACAAAGCCTAGGCTCAGAGACAGTTTTACCCTGGAGACAGTTTTCAGATGTTTTCAGTAAGAGAAACAATAATAAATGGAGGCATGGGTCTAAGGCTGCTGTCACAGTTTTCCTGGCCAGGCCCTGCCCTCTATGTCCCTTGCACATTACTCTGAAAGCTATTAATATATATTCTTAACCTCCTTTTTAACATGCATGTCTTTTTAAAGATATGACAGATGTTGCCAAATGCACAGTATATATTTAAAATCTTGCTAACTTGCAGTTTTATTTGAAAATAAAAGTGTCTGAAAATAAATAGAAAAAAACATGAATTGCATTTACAAATTAAGTAATGCTGGAATAGAATACCATTTAATGAAATTCTGGGATTCTGACCTGAGTGTCTCCAGTTTACATTGTGAATCCTTCAGTCCAGCAGAGAGCAGCTCCACTCCTGAATCTTGTAGGTTATTTTTACTGAGATCCAGCTCTTTTAAGCACAGTGTTTCTGATTGCAAAGCTGATCCTAGATTTTTACATGTGCTTTTTCCAAGATTACATGAAGCCAGACTGCAAAAGGAGAAAAAATACAAGAGATTCACACAAAAGAATATACACTGTGTAATTCCCCATTCACAGATTTTATTCAGTCTATTTGTTTCTCTGTATATTTTGCTAGCCCCTCGCTAGCTGTTGGAAATGTAGAGGTGTAGTGTGTGTGTGCTGTGTTGTTTTATTTATTGTTGATTATTTTGTCATTTTCTGATCTTATGTAAAGTTTCCTTGGGTTTGAGAAAGGCACTATATAAATTGAACATATTATTATTATATCCTGTTCATCAATGGTTGGGACTCCCAAAAGAATACTGAACAGATATAACCTTGGTGGTGGATCATTCTTAGCATAGCAGCAACACTATTAGTGTGTGGAAAGTTTACTATTAGTTAGTGGAAAGTTAGCTTGTTACTGTCGACTCAATTAGACATACCTACTAGTAGAAGTAAAGTTAAAGATGACTGCTTATCTGTTATTGCACAGTTTGTGTTCATCATTCTCTGCATCTTCATCAGAAGACAGTTTCACACCAGGAGGCTGTTGGCTGGATATTTTTGTTTGTTGAACTATTCTCAGTACAGCATCGACATTGAGTGCTCTACAAATTCCAGCAACACTGCTGTGTTTAATTGTATGAAATACAAGAACCATTCCTTCTGGCCACATCTCATCTCTAGAATGCAACCTCAAGGCCTCTATGCCTTTTTAGTCTCCATTATGTCAGCATAAACAGACCAACGCCCTGAACTAAAAAAAGTCAACTCATTGGTAATGATTATGGCCATAAGGTGGCAAAAATAATAATTATCATGTTTTATTGTTGTGTAATTAATACTTTTTCTTGACTTGTACGTGAAAAATATAAAGCATGCCATATTTGATCCCACATTAAGTGGAAGATCATGCTCAATTATGTAAAGTAAAAAGTAGTGGTCTAAAATGTGTTTTTCTCATTAAAAATATTAATATGTTGGTAAGAATAATACAAGTAGAACAGCATGGGTTTGGTTCCTGACTTCTCACTGCACTCCAGCCATTGCATAGATTTTTTCAATTCCATCAGCAGCACACCTTTCATAAATTTTGGAATTCTGACCTGAGTTTTTCCAGATTACAGTGTGAACTTTTCAGTCCAGCAGAGAGCAGCTCCACTCCTGAGTCCTTGAGGTCACTGTTGCTAAGGTCCAGTTCTTTCAGGGAGGAGTTTTCTGTTTGAAGAGCTGTATTCAAAGTTTTGAGGGACTGCGCAGTGAGATTACAGCCAGCAAATCTACAGAACAGGAATTTTAAAAAAGTGAGTAAATATTACTCTGTTCATTCAAATTTACCATTTATTGCTTCATTAGCGGAAGTTTGCTTTCCACAATAGTGTTAAAAACATAGTCATAAATAGCTAAGACACTAATCTACAAATTATAAACTATGAACAGCCTATATAGTCTTCCCTTGTCCAAATGCCAAGTATGAAGGAAAGAAAGCCACACTTGTACTTTCATTTATGCATTCTTATGGTGGGTCTAGAGGATAATATTGCTTCATTTCAATAAGTCTGCCTCGTTATAATGTAATAAACATGAAGCTCAACCCAGTATGTAGCACAAGCTGATAGTCATTCTTCAGAGTTCTTTAGAATGAATCAATAAATTAATTACTTTAGTAACTTGTTTGTTTGTTTGGTATTGTCCTATTTAAAAATTCCATTTGCAAGTGTATAGGTCAGGTTTTATATGCTTTTTTTATGAAAAGACCAGTGTGTTGTGCAATCTCCCTTCACACAAAAGTAGTATAGCATAGTCGTCTGCTGTCCAACACTGTTGTTGTAGAATTAAAAGAGGTAACAGGATTCATGAATTGAATTTCAATGAAATTTAACAGTTAAATGCATTCACACTGTGGTTGCCTTTTACACTGTGTTAAAATTTCATGATGAATAGACCAGCAAAAATGGTTCAAAATTACTTGGAAAAAAACTTGTTACATTTCGATTACAAGTTAAATTTTTTTTTTTCCTTCTGTGAAGTTACTCTTTTGGAGGTTTTGTTCCAAAGGTGATGATCTGTGAAGTCAACCGATTTACTTCAAATTTTGCATGGAGAGAAGTGGCCAATTCCTAAAGCCCCTCTGCCCCACACACACACACACACACACACACACACACACCATATACGTGCCTCACTCAGACAGACATTTCATTATCTAATAAGGCAGTGGACAGAATGTATAGACATATGGTTTTCCCATTACATTCCAAACTTCCATACAAGATGTAAACTCTTGGCTCTCAACACTCACCGGTAGAGCAAGAGAGTCTGTTCTGCTCCCTAGTACAGAACAGAGCATGGTGGTATTTTGGAGCATGGAGGTATTTTATAGTTAATCACAAATACACTCTGTATATGATTTTCTCTTTCTGCTCTTTCTCTGTGTAAGTGGGAACATTGTGACCCTGGAGATTAAGCTGTAACTCTGGAATGTGCTGGTGTGCTACAAGCTAAGGAGTTGACTATCCTGTACTCCCATTTCAACAAAAATTAGAGACTAGCTCCTAGGTGATAATGACAATAGACTATTGTTATTGGCCTTGGAGCTGCAGGACACTTCAGAACCCAGAGTTGAGATGCCAAGTTGAGCATAAATATATTTCTCTCCTTTTATTATTCATATGTTAACATTCTTTTGTAGATTAATATTAGGTATAGCCAATATATTTTAACTTCTTGGTACTCTGTTCATCAGTGAAAATAGACCAGCACCCGGAAATATGTATAGATGTACAAACAAAGTGACAGTTCACAGTAATATTAGTAGAGAGATGTAATGTAATGTCCAGTTGGTGCCAAATGAGCCTGTCCTGTCAGTGGCTCAGTATACAATACTGTCCCAGCACAGTGACAAGATGTTATACAGGGCGATTGCTGTTGGTACAAACTATCTCCTCTACCGTTCCTTGCTTCAGCAGAGTGAGTCTGTTGCTGAAGGTGCTCCACTGTCTGACCAGTAGGTCATGGAGGGGGTGTGGAGTTTATCCGGTGACCTCCTTTCAACCACCACCTCAAAACCATCCAGTCAGCAGCTTGAGACTGAGCCATCGTCCAAGTGGATGCTTTCCATGTTTTGGAAAGCATTCACTTTCCAAATGCAATACAGAGAATATATGAGGTAATTTTTGCATGTCAAATTTTGACAGGTCCAATGAACCAATAATAACGTGCCATGTCATCAAGCCATCAACCATACCATAATCCCTGCCCCTTGACCAATCAGAAGCGTGTATTTTCCTGAAGTCAAATGCATGAATATATAGCAATCACTAACTTATATTAGACACAAATGACATATCATAATTAAACTAAATTAAAAACAGTGAGTGGTGAGAAACACATGATTCTTTATTTTCTTTTTAATGCATCAGCTCAAGTGTGTACCTCTGTGTAACTGGCACCCTGCTGCCTACCCCTTACTGATGTGATGTGTAAACTGTTGATAAGTTCTCAAGGCCCTGAGAAATAAAACAACAATCAGATAACACAATGGACTGGACTAAGCATAAACAAGTTTAGTCACTGAGAAGACAGATGGCGATCCTGGAGTCGTACCAAACACAGCTGCAACTTGAGCACAGCTCTTACCTTTTCAAAAACATTAATCAATTCAGCAGGTAAGAACAGACTTGTACAATTGTGTTTTTTTTATCTTTTTGAAAGACTGTCATTTAAGCTGAAATGTTCACAATATCATGAAATCAGTGTGTGTCTGTTTATTTTTATGTATTTTTATTTTTATTTTAGAATCATCAGGTTTAATTCACATTTGTCAGCATTAATGTAATATATAGTATTTAATTATTGACATTTATATAATATTTAATTACTGACATTTATTTTAGGTTACATAATCTAATAATATTATTTATGAATGTAATGTAACATGAATAGCTATCACATTAAGTGTATATATTGTAATATATATTCAAAACTAAAACTTAGGTTAACCTGTAATGTGCCTTTGATTATCACTCAATTGAGCAATTCAGTGACAAAGCCATAGACAGTGGGTGTGTGTGTTTCCTGACGCACTCCTTGTGTTGAAAGTGTGCTTTACGTGAAATATGTTGATAACGGAATGTTTTTTGGTTAACAAGACAGTTCATATGGCATGATGTTCTAGAATAGAGGACATCAATGAGAGTTTGATTTTTCAAAAATTTTTGCATGTCAGGTAGATCAAATGAAGCATGCTCAAGTTGATTGATTGTTTTATGATTTTTTCAGCTCCTGATAGAAACTGTTGCTTTTGTGACTACCGTGAAACACAAATCCCAAGCAAGTATTTTTCTATGAAATATATCCTATGTTTTTATATGTTGCATAGACATATATATCTTGCTTATTTTTTAAAGGATATGAACTGATCAATTAAGATGTTATTATAGTGAAAAACTGAGAATGTGAATGTAATGAGAATGACGAGGTCAAATTCGCAAGCAAGAAGTCCTTCCAGTAAGTAAAATTAAATGTATTCTTATGTTTTCTACATCTATCTACAAAGTCCTAATTCTATTTTTTTCCTGTTTAGATTTCAGCCATGATTCCTATCAGCTGTATCAACTTACTTCTCCAAGTATTTTTTTTTTTCTTATTCAAGATAATTATTTTCATGTTATTTATTTACTTATTTTAATTATTTTATATTTATTTATTTATTAGGACACAAGATAGATCGAGACAATGACACAAGTTTCTACATCAGTCCAAGACTAAATCCTTCGAGTGAGTAAAATCAAAAATATTTTTATGTTTTCTACATCTTTTCATACTGTCCTAATTCTATGTTTTCTTCCTCTTTAGATTTCAGTCATGCCTCTCACCAGGAACCATTCTGGCAGGAAGAGGTGCTCTCAATGATTTCCGGTATCTGTCACGAGCCATCAATTTGCAATTTGAACAAATTGCACGGCAACTGCAACTTGTTGTAGGATTATCTGTAGATGATATGGTTAGCTTTGCTGATGTAGCATGTTTTGAGCAACATTTGAACTGAAAAATCATAGCAAATCAAGCCACTAACCAAAATGGTTATTCTGTTTTTCAAAACAGCAAGATGCCCCATGACAAAACCATTTACTTGTTCTTGCTTGAAAACCATTATTACAGTGATAAGTTAAAGGAGTATTAGGTATATTCTATGTCTACCCTTACTGTTATTACAATGTGAAACATCAAAAGTGTGATTTCTGTTGCAAAATGTCTTGACCATAACTGTCCCAATCATCCTGAAAAGACTGTACAATGTAAAGACTGTATAAGGATTTGTAGATCGCAATATCGTTATGATAAACATAAAGGGGCTATGAACAGATGTAGAACATTCTTTGTGCTAAACTAGATTCAACTGTCCTGAATGCAACACAATGCAGGATCAGGATAATGGATCCAAAAAGCATCAATGTCGCACGAGTCTCTGTAAACACTGTGGTGCCAAAGTGAATTCAGAAATTAGGCATGAATGTTTTATGGAACATTTAGAAAGGGATAAAAGGTTATTTTTTTTATGATTTTGTGGCCAATCAACAGACAGGATACAGCACAGCAAATTATATATGCTGCATTGATTTTACCGGTAATGTGTGGACAGCCAAAGGAGACGAATGCGTTGCTGCATTTTTTAAGAGGTTTCACAGAAAAAAGTACAAAGGCTACACTTTCATGGCACACAACGCTAGAGAGTATGATTCATATCTTTTACTGAACCATTGGTAAAAGAAGGAATCACACCTAGCATCATAGGTGGTAAAATATTGTGTTTTGAAGATGTTAAATATGAACAGATTCATTGATAGTCTCTCTTTTCTCCCTATGAGACTGAGCACTATTCCAAAGGCCATGAGTTTCAGAACAGAAAAAAGGGGTATTTTCCACCTTTCTGAAATACCCAGGAAAATCAGAACTATGTAGGACCTTATCCACAGCCTGAATTCTACGGAGTAGACACCATGATAGCCAAAGAAAGAGATTAATTTTTTGAGTGGTACAATACACTCACAGGAAAGGTCTTTGGCATCAAGAAAGAGATGGCTGAATACTGTGAAAATGATGTTTGCCTTCTGAGAATGGGGTGTTTGGCTTTCAAGAGTGAGATACTGAACAGCATGGGGGTTGATCCATTCAAGTATATCACAATTGCCAGCATCTATTTGAAAATCTTCAGAACCAACTGCCTGCCTGAAAACATTTTAGCTATTCTGCCTTTAGATAATTAAATGAGCAGACAGAAATCATACACAACACCCTCTATCCATGACTCGAGTACATTTCTTACAGATAAAATTCCCATTCGACATGCACTCACTGACGGTGAAGTCAGATTCGGAAACTACTTTGTGGATGGGTACTTTGAAGATGGTTGTATCCGAAAATCTTTTGAGTTTTTTTGGTTGTTTTTATCATGGTTGTGATAAGTGCTTCCCTTCAAACTTACTGCATCCACTAAGTAAGTCTTCACAAATGTTTGGGGACATTTGTCATCAGTCGTTGGAAAAAATCCAGACTTTGCAAAGCACTTACAACTTGCATGTTACTGTGATGTAGGAACATACATGGAACAAGATGAAAAGGTCAAACCAGGATGTGTAAAAGTTTCTCAATCACTCTGACTTTCCCGAGCATTTAAACACCCGAGGTGGTCTGTTCGATGGTTGTACAAATGCCTTACATCTCCATTAAATAGCTCAGCTGGGTGAGAGAATCGATTACAATGATTTTATGTCTTTACCCGTATGTGAATAAGACAAAAGCGGGATCCTGTGGTTCACCCCACTATCATCTTTTGTCATTTTGATCTATAGAAAAATTCTTTAGGTTTCATCAGAGCAAAAGTTCTAGGTGTTTGCCCCTGTCCTGAAATATAGGATGAAAATCAAACTATTGTTTCCTTTATGTCAAACATGTGCTGAACTATGACTGCAAAGTTGTATCCACATAAATGAGGACAGGGCTCTGACAGGTAGTTGGTGTAGTGTGAGAAGGGCTATAGAGTGATGACGATGATTGAAATCTGGCACTTTCCTAACCAGTCAGATGAGTTGTTTGCAGAATACATCAAAATGTTTCTAAAGACAAACCAGGAGAGCTCAGGGTATCCCTTCTGGGTAGTTGATGAGCCTGGTAAGAAGATTTATAGGTTCAAAGGCACCCTTCATATCTACATAGGAGTGGGTCCTTTTCCAACAGAAGCGAACATGTAGCACTGCCATTTTGCTACAGTAGCCCAGAACAGACAAACCAAACACTGGCTCTAGAGAGTGCCTTTCACGTTGCATGTTTTTACATTAAAGTGGCAGCTTGAGTTTGGTGACATTACAGCAGTGGCTGGAAGACGCAAAAAGAATAATTCTTTGTCAAAATGTACTACCATAGTGTATATTTACAGATAGTGCTCTACATAACTCCAGGTGGGATATTTTAATAATTTAAATCTTCATATAAAAAATACTAACCAGCTGAAGTCAACTTCTTATTTGCCAGCCTTCTGTTCTAATTTTCTCATTCCACCTTAAATGGTGCAGCAGCGACATTCTGGTGCTGACATTCAGTTTCTTATTCATCAGCTCCCTGTTCTGTTTCTCCCATTCCATCTTAAATGGTGCAGCAGTTATATTCTGGTGCTGACATTCAGCTTCCTATTCACCAGCTTGTTGTTCCAATTCTCTCTTTCTATCTTAAATGGTGCAGCAATTATTATTATTATAATGCCTCAGGTGCCTGCATGTAACTGCAAGGCCATTTTATGTGGAATGGGAAAATTTGAACGAGAATCTGGCAAATGCGCTTATCAGAAAATGTTCCCAGCATTAAAAGAACACTTAGGGTATTTTGATAGCCTAAATCAGCTGATCAGGAAGTAAGAAGTCATAATAAGCTGAGTTTGTACTGGATTAATATCTAAAACACTGAGTTACCAAACTGTATTAATGATTTGTGCATGCTCGGTAGGATAAATTGTTAGAACACCAGTGCTGGCTAACCATTCTGTGTTGTGAGAAGTTTGAGAACCCAAATTTTGACAAATGGAGGATCAGACTTATTATCAGACTCACTGAGCCTTTCTGCAGGTTGTGATAGCTGGAATGAGTCTTCTGTAACCCTCCTCTGATGTGTTGAATTTCTTCAGGTCCAGTTCATTCCTCACATTCTCTGACTGGAGACGCATGTAGGCTATGACTGAGCATTGTGCAGGAGAAAGCTTCTTTTTTGAGAATTTATCTAGAATTAAAACAATGTAAAGCTGTCAGATCCAAACATCATGAAGTTACTGCCAGTGTTTGAGCACATAACTCTCTGAGCAGATCATAAAGTGAATAGTGGCAGAGGGTTACTTCTGTTCAAAAAATGGCATTTTGTAGGTGACTTTCAAAAATATTAATTAGCTATCAATCATTTGTGTTATTTATCTTTAATATTTCTAGGGATATTAAAATGACTATGTGATTTTTCTGCATGAGCTCTGAAGGAGCTACATTAAGCTCTCTGTCCATTCTGATCTAGGCCATAAATCAAGAGTGTGATTCTCCTGTAGTGTTTTCTGTGGTGAGATTGTGAAAAGGATAACTAATCAGCACTGAGGACCAAATGTAACAGGGACTTGGAAACTCCTCATGCCTAAACCCTAAGCCTAAATTCTAAGCTCAATCAGACGCTTTCTCGTCAGAAGACAAGATAACACATACGAACTTCTGGATCTCAAAAAGTGCACTGGTCTTCTCCCAGTGGTTCCCAGGGAAAACTGCCTAATGGTAGAGGTCAGTCCACTCTGTCCCAAATAAAGGAAAGACTACTGGAAACCTTAACTACAAAGCTTTATGTCAGATGAATTTATAGATTTTTTCAATATTCCTTGATACGTCAAACATTTTAGACTGCTACAAAAATATTCTTTTTTATTGGGCTAGCTCAAGCTTTACTATGTGACATGAGTGGTAACATTGCTGTATGCTAACATTAACTAGCATTTTTATATTCTACATGATTGGTTAAAGTAAAAGACAGGCAGCTAATGTTACAGTCTAACATTGGATAAAAAATAATAAAAAATACTCTTTTCAGAAATATTTTCAAGCATTTGGCCATGGTGTTATCTTTGCATTTGACTGACATCATTTATGTTTTAACATAAAGTAATCTTTACATTTGTTTATGATGTGCCCCCAAACAGCCAAATTCTGGAGGATATACATGTTGATTGTATTGAAACATATATTTTTTGTTTAGTCAAAACAAACTGCCCTTCTCTGTCAGTCTGTGTCACTCTGTCAGGTTGCTTTTCTGTTAAGAAACCAGTCTGAATGCATCAGGCAAAATGTCTAAACTCTTACATTTTTTTTTCTAAAAAGGTTTACACACAAAACATGGTCCCTTTAAACAATCTTTAAGGAGGAACTGAGGTTCATGAAAAATAATAACAAATATTTACTGATCATTTGTGACACTAGAGAACCTGATAAAGGAGTAGCATTTTGTCAGTTATTACTGTCTGTCAGTGTTTGCATGTGATCAGGATGAAGCATACAGTCTTCTATAAGTCCTAACACTCCATGATATTTTTTTGGTAACACTTTATTTGGAGGGTGTCTACATAACACATTCATATTACCTTACATAAACACTTCATAACATGTTCATGAATGCTTAAATCAACATTTGTAAACTTTACATGTTTTACGTGATATTAATATGGACTACAGTGTCATTTTACCGAAAGATGTTTCTCAAAATAAAAGTCTTCATTTTATTTATTATTTTCAGTGAAACTCCTCATTTCTGGACTGCCAGCATAAAAATTACCTGACTTTATCCTATTGGACAGAAAGTGTTTTGACACTTTTTGCCTAGACTTTCAACTTTTTTTTTTTCTCAAGCATTTGTATTTTGTAACATGCTATTCTTTGTACTTTTTATGCTAATTATTCATATATAAAATGACCTGTTCATTCAACAGTTGATACATAATTGTGGCAAATAATACTTAAACTAAGTTTAACTTTCTTGGGGTAAATGCTAACACTGTTATCCCAATTACTTTGGAGGTTTTATTTTTAGTGATGTTCTTCCTCACTTACGATTTTGGAGAAGGCACAAGTATAACTGTGCATTGGTTATCCTGTGTAACTGAGGTTAAATGTGACATGCACTGTTAT
>JAILXH010084102.1:31044-42782 GCA_023558415.1 Piaractus mesopotamicus | reverse complement strand
AAAAAATACAGGATGTATCCGGACGTCTAGCTTTGATCATTGAATGCAGTTTCCACGCCAGATGGCCAGAGGCCAGGAGGTTATTGGCCATACAGTTTTGCATATACTGTTTTGAATGTAAAGGGGACATCCACCGATTTTTCAAAATGTCTAGGCCTATGTAATTACAACATTAAAATGTAAGCAAAGTCATTCAGAAACTTGCTCAGTCAGAATTGTTCACAGAGGTGGTGATAAGAACAAGTTTTCTAAAGTGTTCAATGCCGCTAAAAGCTACCTCACATAAAGTTATAACATGAAATATTAACAAATACACCGCCAAACGCCTGAGATACTGTTTTATGATAGTTTTGAAAAACGTTTCTTGGCCTAAAACATATTTGAAAATGAATACAGATATACGTACATGGTCTTATAAGGCAAAATAATCCCCCAAAAAATCCTACTTTTTCTAATGTACTACCATTTTACCATTATTACCACTGCATGAAAACACTCAGAGGACACATGTAGGTTCACTAGTCATTTTGGATAGAAAACAAAATGACTATATTTGGGTGTAGACATCAAAACCCCACTAAGAAATCTGAGCCAGGTTTCTCCACAATTAACCATTTCATATGAAACCACTCTGAATGACTTTGCTTAGGTTACAGTTCACCAATTAAATTATGCAGAATTGTTGACTATATTTTTCTCGAAACTACAGGCAATTGAAATTGATACACCCTTAATCTTTTAACACATGGCTATGTTTCAAATGACAGCTGTTTCAAACGACATCCATCCCAGTGTCCATTTCTTCTAGACTATGTGGCGTCGTTGACAGAAGAGAAATCTCTTCGACTTTTATCAGTTTGCTGTGAAGAGAGGTTGTATCCGCAGACAATCGATGGGAGACATCAAACACTCATATAGGCCGAGAAATTAAACATATCCGTGACATAATCCGTCGTAGAAAAAACGACAGAAAGCACTGTGAGGGGTCTGAGGCAGAGCTGCTAAGCTAATGTAACTCTCACAGTCTGAAGCGAGGCGTCACGTGGTCGCGCTCGCGGCACGGCAGAAGTTTGTGGTGTCAGATGGAGAGAAGATCCCGACCAACACAGACCTGTTAGCAGGCTGTGGACGATGTGTGGACTCTTCGTGTTTCACCAGAGTCACAACTAAGACATCTTCACTGTTTTTTTCACCAACCACCATCTGGTTTTTCATTCCGAAGACTTGGACTAACGGACTGTCGTTAAAAGGTAAAAACCGGCTTTTGGGAAACAAAGGAAGCAAATGGACCGCAACGAGAAACGGAGCCTCTCCAGAAAGGATTTGTCTGCGGCACACTGAAAGTAAAGGAGATGCTTATGGGAACCTCCAATTCCTTATCTATAAGGTAACCTAGCCTTTATTTCAGCTATTTAAACTTAATGACTAAGTTTAAAGTTGTTTTATTTTTCTTTATTTCACTGTCCCCATCCGTATTAGTCTGCCTTTGTTGTGCGCATAAACGGGGCTACTGACCACCCTCTCCACGGCTTTGCGCATTATTCTTATTGGACAAAAATAATTTTTTGTCACTTCAGTTTCCACTCTTGTGATTGATAATCGACCATATTCGAGTAAAACGTGTCACTCGAGCGGTAAAGCGTCCCTCTGAGCTCACTAATGGGTCGTTTTTTCGTGCTTTGAAGCTCCTCTCCTGTTCAGTGTGAGCCTGAGCTTCGTCTCCGTCTCTTTTTGTAGGATATCTTTGTCAGACGCGCTATCATGACTGATGGCGAGGGGAGAGAACACTTTCACTTCTTGGAGAGCGAAGAGGCGCGGGTCCCCATCGCCGCGCTCTACGGGGATGAGGAGGGGAAAGGCGGCAGCGCGTGGAGCCCCGTGTCCGAGAGCGCGGAGGCGCGCGCGGCCGGAGCTCGCGAGCCCGCGCCCGACCTGCTGTCTGAGGAAGAGGAGCAGCCGTATCCAAAGCACGCGGCTGTCGTCTTCTTCTGCTTCAAACAAACCACACGGCCGCGGAGCTGGTGTCTCAGGATGGTGTGTAACCCATATCCTTTCTGCCCCCACAGAGTTTTGAGGGTCACGCTAGGGCTGCTCGATTATGGCAAAAATGGAAATCCCGATTATTTTGGTCAGTATTGAGATCACGATTATTTAACACGATTTCTCACTGACGTTGGAAACATCACGCAGTTGAACTTTTTAAAAAGAACTTTCTAACAGATTGAAGATCAGATGATTAAACAAATGAGTCACATTTCCTTGTGGTGCAGACGCCGCCGTGTAACAAATCTAGCACAGTATTCGCTGTTGTTCCTTGTCAGACTCCTTTAAACCAAAGTGTTTCCAAACAGCTGAATTAGTTTTACCTTTCTTGTTGACCAAAAGCCTCTTTCCATTGTCTTGGCTTGAGCTGAACTAAATATGCCGGAGCCAGGCTGAGAGAGAGAGTTTGGGCTAGATTTATAACACGAGAGCATCATTGTGAAACAGAACGCGTCACAATAATCGTTTTATCTCGATTATCTTGTTTTCGTAATTGTTGGAAGCCAAAATTGCATTTGAAAATAAAACTCAATTAACCGCTCAGATCTAGTTCACATTAATCTCTGGAAACTCCTGTTTCTCCTGTATATATATACACACATTTTTTTGAGGGAAATTTTTCTAAGCTACGTTTTGCTCTTTTGAAGATACCTTCTCATTGGATTTAGCCTTTTCTTGTTGGCTTTTGTGCTATTGAGAACAGCACCCCTCAGATTGGATTAGCCCTTTTTGAATTTCATTGACCTGACACAGTATTCTGCAATTTAATTAAATTCAGGATGAAAGAATTGAACTGATGGCGGTGCTCCATAGCTCTGTGCTGCTTGGTGGGTGTATTTTGACAGGAAACTTCCACAGATGAGGGCTGATGTTTTCTCTCCCACCAGCGTGTATTTCCCAGAGCTTCGGCCTCTGGGCAATGTTGCAATTAAGAGCACTACTTTATAAATAGCTTAATGAGCTAGGGGAATGTAGGGGAGGCTGAAACTCTCCTTTGGATGTCCTCAGAAGGCACAAAACATGGCCTGTGCTTTGTGATCTGAAAATGAGATACACTCAAAGTGCGTGTCCATGATTCAGAGTTTCAGTAATTAGATGAGTCCTAGGATTTGTCGGCCTCGTTCAAAAGCCCTGTTAGCTTCTCCATTTTATGGTTTGATTTGTGCATTTTAGAAGAAAGCCAGATTTCACTCAGTGAAATAGTTATCAGCTCCCACTTGATAGTGTTGCAGCCATCTTGCATTAGTAATGGACACATTCTGTTGCATAGCACTTTGTAAATTGATTTCATAGCATGTTGAGTGGCAGCTTTGAAGAGGGCAATTAGATGGGTGATTTATGCACGTATCTCTAATGAATTTGCAGTTGCTCTCATTATCTAGTGAGAGCACAGAGAACACCATGTGGAACACTGGCAGGAGCTGTGAAGCTCACTGTTTTTTTATCATGTGTCTGAGCTGTGTGATGCTGTGTAGAGCTAACGTTTTTCCTCAGATACTACTGCATGCACAAGAATGGTGCATTTGATTTTTTCAAAATGGGATACAATCAGTATTGTTATCACCATTTATGTCTTTGTGTGAACATCATTTCAGTCTCGTTTGAAGCAACGAGGAAGATGGCAGCATAAAAAATATGACTTGCATCATTCTGCCGGTAGCTGAGCTGATTGTTTTGAACATTAGGAAGAAAAATATTGACAATTGCCCATTTTTCACCCTCCATCAGCAGTGAAGGGCAATATTGAATTATGAAAACTGACACTTATTCAGTCCCTTTTTATTCAGCAGTTAGAGATCATTTATATTATCCATTTCCTCTGCCATTTTGGCTCCAGACTTGGAAATGGCATTTTGGCTCCTTACATGGAAATTATTTTTGTCTGATGAGACATGTTATTTAAGTGACTTTTTGGCTTAGATAACAACTTCCAAGAGTATGACACGACATTTACTGGGAATAAACAGTCTCAAAGTACGTTAGATTTTGTTCCGAAGTTCCTCAGTTTTTAACTCTGTCTCAGAGGTGTACTGGTGAATTTTGTTGGCATTGCATTCCTCAGTATTTTGTATTATTTTTAGGCCAGTACTGTTAATATTTGAAAAATAGATCTATGTATAGTACCAGTCATGTGAAACAAGCATGTCAAGGCAAGGGCGTATTGTACTCATTCAGTTATTAGTTATTCATTAACTCTCCTGTTCTCAGGCATATGTAATAGAGTCTTACTTTCAGTGATGCTGATTAATTTGCATTCTGTGAAGTGGATATGAGTGATAGAGCAGGAATTATTTATGCGTTATCATGACCTTCCATGTAGATGGCTAAGTGGAAAAGAAAGGCTGGACATATGTTATTAATTAAACATATCTGTCTTTAAATGTATTTTGTCTAGCATGGTTTGATAGTGAGCTTTTTATTGTAATGATAGATAAAAAGAACAGAAAATTTTTTTCCATTGTCAAATGTTTGTCCTTGATGCTCATGCTACGTGTTAACGTTCATTAAACTGATGTCAGATTGGATGTTAGGTGTGGTGTAATAGATGAATGTGAAGCTTCATTGATTCTGCATATTGGATTTTTAGGAAAAAGTTCTGCGTAAAAAGAATGGATCTGTGTACAGATGGAGGTCCCGTGTTCTGTGTAGCGGCGGTGTTGTAGTGCATGCTCTGTCAGGACCCTGGGGAGACTTCCTCTTGGCCCACAATGACAGCACTCAGCCTGTTGAGTGCGGGCATGTTGCCTAGTGTGTGTCAAGTCGTTTTAGACCTGTTCGGCTATTTTCCAGTTTGTCAGAAAGAGAAATGTCTTATGCAAGAAACTGGACAGAGACTGGCTGGTCAGTTTTAATCTAGAAAATTCATTTACTCTGTGATTTTCACGTTTAATGTTTAATGTTACACTGGGTTACATTACGGTTGTGTGGAAGTACAAACTAGGAGCTGCGCAGAGCATTACTTTAACCTTGATCAGTCAAAAGTGGTTGCAGATTAGCAAAAGAAGGATTAGCAAAGGAAAATATTTGCAGACGAAAAACCTCAACTGTGGCCAAATATCATTCTTTTTCTTTCCCCTCTGGCAGTGATATTATCCCACTGGCACAAAGACAGCTTTACTAACGCAGGTTATGTCTTCTCCGTCGTTCGTAAAGTCCCGACCGTTAAACAGAAGCATGTGTTTTTGGAGCTGATGAGTTGATTTGGCGGCGGCGGAGAGCAGGGTCTGTTGATGTGCGCTAGGTCACGGGCTGAGCATCACAGCCGAAACAAAGAGAGCCTTTGCTGGCAGCGTGCGCTCAGGCGCCATGAGTGAGGAAGTCTGTGGAATCTCAGCAGGCACGCGCTGCTGCAAACTCACACAGGGCACACCACAGAGGGACAGAATGTGCAATGTCTCATTTTTAGGGATGTAAACACTACCCTACCTTATGCTTTAGGATCACATCTGTTTTCTCAGTATCAGTATGGAAAAGTGGAGAGTTGATCCTACAGTAGTTAATTAAAGATAGGAATTGCTGTTTAACGTGCACCAAACAAACTTTAGTTCTGGCTTTATACCCTAAAACTATAGCAGTACAATAGAAGAGCCATGGAGGTGACTTAACGTTTTTAGCCTTTTGGTGAGATACAATCAGTAACAGCTAAACACACTGATTAGAGAAGCATTAGAGGATTCATTTCACTACAGTAGGATTTCTGTATATCCTTAGGCTTCCAGTTCAGTCCATGTTTAGAGCAATGACATGGAACTAACGAGGCCTCTACAAATATCCTGCGTCTTTCCTGCAGCCTTCTCCTTGGTATTTTAATGACTTCAGATGTGAGAGCGCGATATCGGTGCGAGTGCCACTCTCAGAGGTTTCAAAGGACGGGCTGTACACATAAAAGAAACGCATGAAGTTTATGGAGTAATATGCGATGCAAATGCAGGGCAATTAGAGATGCCAATGTATTTTGGGTCAGACCATGACTGTAAATATTTATGCATTTCATAGTAGCTCACAAAGGGACCTGAGGGTGTGCTTAAATGATAGCTGGCATTTATATTGTGTGTTGTATTTAGGGAGTCATAAATATGCTTTGGATTTCACAAAATGACACAATTGGCACATCCATAATCAGAGATATGACAGGACTCTCTTGCTGGAGAGCAGAGTCTGGAATAACTTTCCTTTCACTTAACAACTATGAAATGCTACAGTAGGTGGCAGTCTGGACTCCAAAGCAAACTGGGAAGCTTTGCTGGGGATATAGTGACCTTCAGCTTCGGACTTTCAGAATTCTTTGCTGTTTTTGGACTTTCTGTTTAGTCACTTATGCTAATTGTATTTGGATGCTTGAAAAAGCTACATACCATTTTAAAAATAATACTTTATATTTCTACTGTTTTGCAATGGCAATAGTAACATTAATTTCAGATTTTTTTTGTCCATACTGGGTCTCTGTTGGCGCCTGTAATGTAGAGGTTTACTGCAGAATCATCTATAAAAAAATACTGAGGTTGCTGCAAGGCTGTATTTCAGCAAACACTCCGTATTACTCATTTAGCTGGCTGGAGCTGATGTATTTCCTATGTGTCAGACCCACCAAGCTACTGTGGGTCCCAGTAGATATTGATCCGGTAATGCAAGGTGTGGTGAAATAGACTTCAGCGAAACAGATTTATTCTCAACTGACGGTTATAAACAAAAAGACACAGAACAAAAGGACATAATTGAAAACCAAGTGGCCATCGATTTGCCACAGACAGATCCCTCCAGTGAACCTCAAATCCACCTGGCCCTGTGAGGCATCCAGGCAGGGTGTAAGCAGAAAGGATGGCATTTGTGTGGTCGGTAGGAGGTGGCTGTGGAGATCACGGTGGGCTGGAAAGATGGAGAAAGCTGTTTTGTGGCTGTGTGAAAAGACTAACAGAAATACAAACTAGATTTTTCTGTCAGACTATTTCTTAAACTCTGTAGTAAACATGAAACAGACCTTTAAAAACAGCAGGGGGAATCTTACCTACAGCAAAAGCCTGGTATGTTTTAGGAGCATGTGGAAAAAAATCTTTTGGGAATCCAATAACAGTTACTCTGCCATGGATGTTTTGTTCAAAGAGCATCTTTTTGGGCTTACAATTTGTTTTTTGTTGTTTAGAACCCGATATCTTAAAAGTGCCTCTTTCTCCCACTCTCTGAGGACTGCTGTTGTAACTGGGGCTTCCCATAAATGGTTAAGACCTTTATAGGAAATGTGTCCCTGTCATTTATCTCAAAATGTTTCTGGGCCGTTGTGGCTGGAGTTCATACAGCAGCTTGACAGCTCAGAGACAGCCATGCTGGAAGCTGGAACAGATGACAGGGGTCCTGTTTCTGAGATGCCTTGTCGCTGCGTTGATTCAGCTGTTGTCTCAGACGGCGTGACTTTAGACGCCGTGCAGATGACTGTCTACTCAGAGCAGATGATCAGGTGCCAAGATCAGACTTGAGACAGCGAACAGGCCTGAGACCTCTGGCGATCTGAATGGAGATTTTCAGTATCCCTAATGCCACTTTTTATTAAATGTCACTCTTAAGGAAAACTAGATAAATAGAAGTTCAGCTAGAAACTGTAGCTTGATGGAAACCTAATGCTGAAAGAAATTACAGCAACAATTACAGTTACAGCAGCAACAAAAATAACTGAAAAACACATGCATATGCAAACCTCAATTCCAGAAATGCTGGGAGAGTGAGTGAAATGGAAAATAAACTGTGAGCATTGATTTGTAAATCCACTAAGACCTTTATTTAAATGAAAACAGTACAAAGACAATACATTTAATGTTTTAGCTTCTCAGTGTCAGTGTTTTTTGTAAATATACACTCATTCTGAAATTAATGTGTATCATAATGAAATTAACAATAAAGTTTTAAAAAAGATGGGACAGAGGTAATGTAAGACGAGGAATGTGTTGGAACATCTAAACAAAATCTTAAGCAGATGATGCAATCATGCTTGAGTATTAAAGGGGCATCCAGGAAAGGCCTAATTCTTTATGAGCAAGGCTAGGCCAAGACTCGCCACTTTATCAAAAATTACATCAGTGAATAATCTAGCAGTTTAAGAACAATAGACCTCATTCACCAATATCTTCTTAAGTTTTCCTTAATTTGTTTTTGAGAAAGGTCCTAAGAAAAAGTCTACATGAGATTCATGATGTGTTCTTAAACCGCAGAATTGTTCACACCTTTGTGCCCTTAGATGTGTGTACATTCTGTTCTTACCTAAGAACAAATCCAAAATAAGAAAACATTGGTGAATGTCAGAGTCTCTGTGAAAACTGCATAAGTGCGGTTTAAGAAGAAGTTTCTTATTGGTGCAGTTGGAACAGTTGGTGAATGAAGCCCAATATTCCTCAATGAGAGATTGTAAGGATTCAAGTTTTCCACCCTCAGTGGTGCACAATGTCATTAAAAGATTCAAGTAATACAGAGAAATTTCTGTGCATAAAGGGCACGGCTGAAAACCACATAAATCACACACTAAAACCACAAAAACGCCTGTGACCCTGAGTCCCTCAGATGGCATTAAAAACCGGCATGCTTCTATGATGAATACTTCGAAAATACGTTGATAAACACAGTTTATTGCCATATCCACAAATGCAAGTTAAGACTGTAAGTCAGATGCAAAAGTCTGAACACCCCTGGTTAAATTAAATGTTTAGCTGATTTTCTAAGTGAAAATAAGTTAACACATCCTCTACAGGGAGCCAACGTAATTATGACATTTTCTGCTAATTCTAGTGCACAACTTTTCCTTATTTGATGAGTTGAACATATTGAATAAGTAAAACAATATATGTGTGTTGTTAATATGTTAACAATATTAGATGTGCCATAACTTTTGCACAGGCCACATTTTATGTTTTTTTCCCAATATGTTAAATTCAGCAAATAAACCGTAATTGTCGTGTTCTCTTGGTCAAAGAAAAAAAGGGACCATCCAGATTGTTACCAGTGAAAAGTTCTGCCTTATAAATGACATGTTTTTCAGAGACATTCATGCTTATTTCAGCATGACAGTACCAAGTCACTTTCTGCACATATTACAACAGCATGCCGTAATCAGAGTCTGCGGGTTGCACACCTGAAGACTAGTACAGCAGAAGAATGGCAAAAAAATCCTGCTTTCTAAGTCAGATAAATAGATATCAATAATCAGGTGTTTTTAAAAGGAAAGGTGATGTAACACAGTGGTAAACATGCTCCTGTCCCAACTTTTTTGGAATGTGTTGCAGGCAGCAGATTTGGAATGAATATATGTTTGCAACAAAAAAAAGTTCATAAGGTAAAGCATCAGATGTTACGTTTTTGTGCTGTTTTTACAAGTCAAAAAGAATTTTCTAGTGACTGCCTTATGTTTTATTAGCATTTCACATATCACATCGTTTCACATCACATACATTTCACAGCATATTTCACATACATCTCAATCCCATCCCATCCCCATCCCAATCTTTAACTGCAGTTATTTGAATGAAATTTACTTCCTTGAAAGATTATTAGAGCAAGCCTTGTTTACTTTTGTTACGTTTGTTTGTTCAGACTAAATTGGTTAATCAACACTATTATGCAGCTTTTCCCTGTTTTCCATCTTAGTTTGTTTTGTGTGTCTTATTTTGTAGTGATGTTGGCATCCAGGCTTTTATTTTTCTTCTCGCAGTCCCCTCTAGCCCATCTTGTCAGGCATGCCATGGGACGGCCCTTCCAGAGTCAGGGCTGTGAATCCTGGAGATGAATTTTTAAAGATGTTTCTGCTCCTGCTGGCATCAGGAGAACCTTATTTTACTCCACTAAATCTACTGCCAGAGTCCACAGCGTGAACAGCATTCTCTATGAACAATTCCTGTTTTATTTAAACATCAATGTAGTAAGATTGCATTTTTTCTTCCCTCAAACCCAACTGAAAATTGTCTGTGATTGCTTCATTGCTGTTTTGTGTAGAAGCTATGATTAGGACTGATGCCCTACATATTCAGTCAAATCCATGTCTTTAGGCGAGGTGAGAAATTTCAGTGCGTTTGTGCATCACGGACGGATTTAGCCTTTGAACCGCCAAGAAGCTTAAACAGAATGCTGAAGAATTTAGTATAAAGCTATCTCAGCTTGAATATGCCTGTATGGCTCTGTTTATTCATACATTGGTCTTTATTGAGACTTTGTGAAATTACATCCTGATCTCAGTGGAAGGTTTTGTTTGTGTTTGTGTGCGTTCTGTGGTCCCTGATGTCATGGTTGGATGCAGAATGTGAAAAACTCTCTGATTGGCCTCCGCTCTCCTCTGCACACCTGGTTCAGCCCCTTCTGAGCCTTCATGTGAAGGATAGTTCACACAGGGCTGTCATTCAATAGACTGAAACTTGCCTGCTTTGCATTCTCTATGGTCGATGAAAGCAGAAATTGATAAATAAATAAAAACCACACTAGAAAACAGGAACCAATGGAAAGGTCTTTTTCAGCCGTAGTCAGAGGTTGTCATGGCAATGCGGACAGTGGGTTTGTGTGGAGCTTGTGAGGGGGGTTTTCTGCGAAGGCAGCATACTTTGCAGTGTTACTGCAGTGTTACCACCACTTACATCCACTCACACTGGAAGGCTTGGGATGTTCATGTGATAAATCCAGAAAATTTCATGAGCGTAAACTGAAAAGCTCCAGGTGGATCCACTTTGGGGTTCTTAAGTTTTTAATAGAGGAAAAAAATACAGAAAATTTACCCTCAAATAAAATTATTCTTTGAGAGAGGCTCTGAGTAGAAATAAAAGTGCTTCTTTGAGGAAGTATTTAAGCAAAAGAGCAAACATTAATATAATATCATTGCAAAATAAATGCCCAAAAGTACTTTGTTTTTCCTGACCAAATTGAGTCATTTTTAATGATGCAGAATTAGATTGGAATAATATTGGTATCGGCAGATATTTGCTTAAAAAAATGTATAGATTTGACTGATATTTCAAACCAGTGTTTTTGATGTATTTATTGTGCTTTGGAAGAGCAGAATGTTGGCTGCACTAAAATGTCTCTGTTTTAATTATTTTACTGAATTTGCTAATCCAGGTAGATGGTTCCAATTTGTACATTTTATAAATGTGTATATATTGGCATTGTTATGTACAGATATGTACATGAAAAATGTTGAATACCTGCATCGGCCCACAATTCCCATGCTCCTGGTTATTTTCTTGTTGATAACAGGAGGGTCAGCTACATCTGAATTATGGATACAGGTTGACACTGTATCCAACAATGTCAACAATGTTGACAATTCCAAAACTGATTCTATGTTGGAATCTATACGGAGGTTTATTATTGACTGATATGAACACATCTGACCTTTCAGAGCTGCTGTTATGTGATGTGGTCTTCAAAGAAAAGACAAAAAATTAAGAAAATATTTTGTAACTTAAAAAAAAAAAGTCCCAAGCTGGGAAAAGAGCAGCAAAACCTTTCATGCACTGAAATGGTTCTACCTGAAACTTTTACGTCAACTTATTGTCAAAGCTAAGTCAGAGGCAAGACAGAGGCATTGGAACCTCCTGGTGGTTAGCTTTTAATCTTAGGACGTTAAACTGTTATAATGTAATAGATTTGAGGCTGTTTACTTCAGCACCACAACTCGTCAGTCAGCTGATTTTGTCTTCTACTGTGTGGCTCTCTAAAAGCAAAAATAA
>JAILXH010084095.1:16874-27769 GCA_023558415.1 Piaractus mesopotamicus | reverse complement strand
CTCTCTCTCTCTCTCTCTCTCTCTCTCTCTCTCTTTTTCTTTCGGTCGCTGTCTCTCAGCGAGATCTGTTGTGTATATGGAACAGAACAGTGCTTTGACCCCCAAGGTTACTGTATTCCACTGTTTTGCACCTTTCCTTTTATTCTCTTTTTGCTATTCATAATGAATATTTAATAAAGAATATGTAGGACAGAGTTATTGCCCTGAGTATGTGTGTGTGCTTGTGTGTGCATGACTAACTTGGACTGTTGGGGACTGTATTGGGGGGTGTCACTCTGAGTTTGAGTGAAAGCTGAATGAGGACTGTGTGATCTGTTCTCTCTCTCCTCATGCTCTGAGCATGGCCGTCTCAGCATGGTCACTGCCATAATTTCTAAAATATACCGCAGCATTCTGGGTAAAGCACTGACCTGCCTACACTATATGTAGTCGCTGTGGGACAACTCTGTATCTGTAAAATGGTAACTCATAAGAGAAAGAAAAAATGTTCTCGAATTTAATGTACATTGATGTAACACGTTTTCATTCCAAGTACTTTTGGATCTTTTCTCTTGGCCCGTTCTTCATGAAATGTTAGGCAATGTAAAGAACAGCTGGTGTTGATTATAATGATCAATAAAAATGATAATAAATTGTTGATGCATTCTGATTATTAACATTTCAAGACTAATGTTACTGCTTTATGGGTACCCAACGCAACAAATTCATTCATTATTGCAGTTCACAAAACATTTAGTGGACTTGGTTTGGTTGCTTTGTCTGTAAGATGTAATATATATATGCACACATAGTACTGTGCAGAAGCCACCCTTCATTTATTTAAGTTGCAGTCAAAACAACCATGAAGTACAAGTTATTCATTTTTGCTGGTCTAGAAAAAAACAGAAAAAAAACTAAAATTATACAGAAGCCTCAACAAGTAAATATAATTTTTTCAGTATTTAGTGTGTCTACACTTTACCTTTATTACAAGCTTCCATTCTTTTCAGGAGACTTGCTTTCAGTTTTTCATAGAAATCTGCAAGGTTATTTTTTTACACCTTTAAAGATTAGTCTTAGAAGCTGGTTTCACTTTCTTCTTCTCACTATTCAACTAATCCCAAATACATTTAATGATGTTGAGGACTGGGTTCAGTCTCGTTGTTCTGAGAACACCAGCATCTTCTTTATTTGATAAGCAAATTGTCTTCTTATTTCTACACATTTTTCAGACTCATAGTGTTAAGTTCTCTTCTCATAGTGGAAGGATGGACGGAAACACCTGTAGATTTTTTCAGATCTGAAGCAAGAGTGGAGGTTGATTTTCTCCTCTCTCTCAAAGATGAAAGTTTTAAGTACTGTTTATCTGATCGTGACAGGTTTGGTGATCTACCACGTTTTGCATGGTTCCAGTTTTGGAAATCCCTATTTTTTCTCCTTATTTTCCTTTGACCTTTCCCTTCTTCATGTGTCTCCTTTCCCTATTATACAAAATCATCTCAGAACCATCTCATGAAAATGAATGAAACTGGTGCTTAATGGCAGTTTTGACCGGAAATGAAGTAAATGAAGAATGGTCTCTGACTTTCGCACATGACTGTGCATATTAATATACATCCATACAAATTACTTCAATGTGTGTTTCAGTGTGATATTTTCTTCTTAGCAGAGAGACGGAGACATCTTTGTGTGTGAGAGAGAGACTGACTGTGACTGGGGGTTATGGAGATTTGACGGGCAACAGAGAGGAGCAGGGTGAAATGCGGGGTCAGGATTGGACGTCCCGAACGCTCACCCCAACACCAGAGGGCACAGAGAGTGGGGCGTCGCTGTGGTAGGGTCAGTGCAGGGGTGATCCAATTCCCCCTGGCTGCAGCATGGCTAGATTGGGCTAGATTGTGTGCAAGTCCTTTTGAACCCACTCCATGCAAAGGTCAACAAAATAAGATGAAGAATCATAACACGGAGAACAGCGCTTGTGTACACCAGCACGCTGTGTCTGTGTTCGGAACTGCGCGTGTGCGCGTACACATTGGTGTATGCGCGGCTGTGCTTTTGACGCCATGTTAGTGTTTGTGGCAGCAAATCTGAATGACATTGACAGGGCCAGACTGTAATTAGTGGTCTGATCGGAGGCTCTCAGGAAGCAATGCATTGTGGGATGTTTCCTCTGACACTGAGCATTTACCAACAGCTGCCTGTCAATGTGATCTCCCTCTCTCTGAGAGAGGACGCTTTAATTAGTTAGAATCCCAAGAGGAGCCTCTCATTTACAGTCGTGGCCATCTTCATTTAAATCAGCCCCTATCTCTCAATCCCACATCGCTTTTTCTTTTTATCCATCTTTTTTCCCCTCCGTCGCTCCAATGGCGATTCACCTTCATATCGAGTTCTGTTTTCCCCAACACACCTGTCTATTCTTCTCTGAAGTTCATTCATTGTCTCTGCCTTCTTGTCCTCTGTACCTCCACCCACTCTCCTCAGTCATCCATGATGTTCTGTTTTTCTTCTTTCTGATAACTGCTCTTTCTAATGTCATCTCACCCACCATATACAGTCTTCGTTTTCTTTTCTTTCTCGCTAGTGTGCTAATTCTGTTTTCCTGCGCCCCCTCACTCCCCTCCTGGCTGTTTCATTCGTGCAGTGTGTCGGTCAGGCTGATGCTTTTTGCTGACCCCTGCGAGTGTTCTTGTGTGGTGATGACATTGTCCTCTGACACTCAGGAGGCTCGTCCGTTTTGATCGCTTTCTTCCTCTCTCTCTCTCTGTCTCTCTCTTTCTCTCTCTCTTTGTTTTACAATAGGACACCATATCTCTCTCTCCATCACAGCTCGCCCTGGCTCACGAGAAGGTTTTTTCACCTTGAGTTAATGCTCACGAGAGCCATGTTTGCGTTCACCACATCAATGCTCAGTCTTGAGAAATACAGGTCAGCTAGGGGTCACCGGGCTTCTAATGGCCATCCTTAAAGGGTCCTTATGCTGCACTGCGAATCTTTAACTGAAAAGTGTTCTGCCTGCGGACAGATAATCAACACTTACGGCCGTCTTGTTGAAAAGTACTGTTGCCTTCGCTCATTTGCTACCTTGGTTACTACCCTGAGATGTTTTCCTGTTTTTTTTTCCCTTTTTTGTGCTCTGTCAATTTTATTCCATTGTTCATGTTCCTTTGTGAGCTCTGTGAATGGAACAACACACTGTTACTTGTTGCCTGTCAGTCATGTTGGTTTGAAAAGATTGGGGGGACTCAGTGTCTGTTGAATGTTGTAGTGCTGTCAGAGCTGGCTGTCTATCTATGTCAACCAGTGAAGTTGTCATTTCAGATGTCATTGTGACATGAGGATAATCAGACGAGGCAAACCAGCTGTGGAGTTCTGTTCCTGTTCCTCTACTGTTCCACTACTACATGGAGCGCTTTGCAGCTTTTAGCTCACTGCCTCTTTTCCTGCTTCAGTGGTAAGCTGTCTTGGCAGTGAACAGATACCAGACTAAGAGGCAAACTTCAGCAGTATATCAGATCTAACTTCCTATCTAAGAGTGATTTTGGGCTGGCAATTACAAGACAGTTGCTAGATCTGTAAATTATTTCATTTATCCCAAATGGACAGTATGCTTTTGAAAATATAGGTTCCAAAAGAGTTAACTGAAGAACCACTTTTGGTTCCTTAAAGAAGCTTTCATTGGATTTTTTTTAAAGAACTGTATTGATGCTGTCAGAAGAAAACCTCCTTTCTCCATTTTTTTGTTTTTCAGTTTTTGACATCATTTAAAAAAGCCTGTTGCCTTTAAATTGTATAATTTTGGAGATACAAGATTTTGTTCTAACAGCACTGATAGATGTAAGTAAGTTTAAAGAACATTTTTGAAGTTTGGAAAACCCCCATATAATGTAACCCTTACAAAGAGAAACGTGAAATGCTGGCTTTTGGACACTTGTTATTTTTATGTTATTACACAAAAAAAACAAATGATTGTGTGAAAAATTATAAAAAGTGTGTGATCATGTGCAGTCAGTGTGTGACAAATGTGATCACGTATTACCCACGTGTTTGCTTGTGATCACTTGTGGTATTTAGACACTTCATGTATGAAATATGTGACTTTTCTGTTGAGGAAAGCTTCTGTGCTAGTTTTTGGTAAATCATACATTGAAGTCAAGAAACCTTTAGGATCCTTTATTTTTAAGAATATACATCTGTGTACTTGTCCCACCACAAACATTAGCTGTGTCTACCATGCTTCTCCTCCCTGTCTTTTTAAAAATTCATCTCATGCTGCAGAGTTAGATGCTCTGTAATGATATATAATTATCCCATTTAGTGTGTCTGGCCCTGTTGCCAGAGCGAGTCAGTCTCACTGTCTGTCTTTCTGCTCTTCCATTTCTCTCATTACCTGCACTAGAGTAGTGCCAAGACAAATGCCAGTAGCCATGCCAAGCGAGTGAACATTTTGGATGCTCATGTTATGTGTCCACTCTCCTCTCCAGCCCATAGAATTGGCCAAATTAGAAAGATCGCCACCTCTTCACAAGTGGCATTTTTCAAGTGGTGTCCATTTTGGCTCCTCTTGGTAGTGTAATAAGCTTGAAATCAGTGCATCATTGACAGGATGACATGGAGGCTGACTCCAGATCATCTCTAATGGGCTTTGATAACATGGAGGAGAGGCTGTCTGACTCATACAAAAGATAGCCTTCTCAGTTACATTATGGTACTGCCATACCATGCAATTACTGGCCTAGGGTCAGCTTTACTCAAAGAGTTTTACGAGACGTCCCTCTAGGCTGTGGGGACAGAGGTGGAAGGTGACATACAGAGAGTGTTTTTTTTAATCCTTCTGAGCTACAGTAGACTCTTCATCTTCAGACTTCAGCTTAGAGCTTGTCCGGTTCGGCTGCCTGAGGGATTATTGTCTGGGTTTGGTTTTGTTATGCCTCCTTGATCCCTGTTTTTGTTCTGAAGTGTCCCCCTAAACCTTGTGTCAGATGTCTGAGAGTAATGGAAAACGGACCACATTTTTATTGATATTAACACTCTAAATGTGGCGCCAGAATCCACTGACTTAATCACCTCTGATTGGGCGAGCAAAGGCCCTCAAACCAATCATTCAAAAACGTTGGCACATTATAGATAGTGACCCTGTTCTCAAGAGCTGTTTACAAAAGGCCTGTACACATGGTTTTTCAAGAGACCTCCTAATCTGGGAGATACGCAAGTGAAAGCAGATTTTCCTTCTCCCACAACTCAGAGATTATTAAGTGAAGTTCCTTTTGGGAACTATCCTTTTACTTACTTTCAACAATGTCATTTTACATATGAAACCAAAACCCTTAATCATCCACACACTGGGAGGATTTAGAAGATTAAAAGAGTCATCACTGACAATGTGATTCACACCCTTAAATATGAATAAAGATGCCAAACAGGGTTCTTTGAAGCGATTCTTCTGGTAACCTAAAGAACCTTGTTGTAGGTGGTTCTTTAAAGAGATGTTTTGTAATTTAAATGAAAAATATAATGTAAAGTTTCCATAGCAAAAAAGTTTTTTTGGTCGAGAAGAATCTTTTAGGAACCTTTATTTTTAAGAGTGCACGTGTTCTTTTGACTCTGTATAAGTTAGACAACATTGCAACTTTTAACAAGCATTTCAGAGTGGAGAAGTGCAGACATCTGCTTATTCAGTGTTTCTTCTGACACCTGAAAAAGGTATTAATAGGAGTCGTCCCCCCCCCCCCCCTTGCTGCACTGACAGTCACTACTCTTTTGGGAAGGCTTTACACTAGATATTGGAACATTGCTATGATGATTTGATTCAGCCACAAAAGCATTATTGAAGTATTGATGTTTGATGGTTAGTTCTGGATCACAAATGGCACTCAATTCAACGTTGCGCGCTGGGCCTGGTGACCTTAGGCTCGTGTGCAGCTGCTCCAGAGTGTGCCATTCTGTTGGCAGTGCTTTTCTGTGAAGATTATACAAGCTGTGTGTATAGCTAAATGTCTATGTCAGTAAACACTTATAGCACCTTAAAGTGGCAGAATTCTCTAATTTGAAGAGGTATCTACAAATGTTTGGCCGCACAGTGTATGTAGGTATTAAATTCATAAAATATCCACAAAGATAATAACCTGTTTTTTAGAAGGGATGCGTCAGAATGTTAGAATATTCAAAGAGTCATGAAAGAATCAAATAGTAAATTAGGATTTTTAACATGCAAGCTTGTCTCTAATGTCATGCATTCTCATTATAACCATAAGATTTCTGAATCCTGTATTGCATAACTCCTTGGGACCATCGGTGGTTCAGAAATGCGCTTCATCATGTTCTTCATAACTTTCATATTTCATAAGCTACATTCAAAAGGTGGGTGTCATATCAGTGCTATAACTGTCTTCTTTCCAGTCAAATAGATGAGTAATGTAATTTTAAACCCTTATAATAAAAGAAGCTGAACTCACAATTTTTTTTTTACTGAAAGTTGACCCATTTTCCACAAATCTGAGCTATAAACTGGATCCCAGATGGTGTCTCTTCAGTGATCTGCTTTGTAAAAATGATTTTTATAAAAAAATACAAAAAGTGTCTAAGATTTTTGGCTTTCAGCAGTAAACTGTAGGCATATAGCAATATATGTATGATCATAAAACACTTTTTCTGTTAATCTGAGGGGAGCTTTTACAATAAATAAGTAAATAAATAAAATAAAAAATTACATTTATTTCATGCAGTTACTGAATAATTTGCCTTACGATTTGGGCATGTAAATTCATATGGAAAAACCAGAGTATACCCTGGAGAATAGTTAAACACAATAAAAACACTTTTTTATAAACTTTGACTTACTTATTTACCTGCAAAGAAGAAAATTAAGGTTTGCATCCAGTTTGTAAATCATTTCCATCAAAATATATTCCATCTTATTGAAGTAACAAATGCATAGTTCAACTGATGAACTTCTAAAATTGCATTTCATTGCTACTGTGCGGAAAGCTTAGCAAGACATGTCATCTAGTAATACATTTAGGAGTTTCATCTTTTTCTACTATGGTACTCATATGTCTTTTGTATTGTCACACAACCTTGTATCTCCAAAATAGAAAATTCATAAGAGATGGAAAAAGTATGTTAATGTAACAAGACCATATTCAAGAAGTCATTTTCTATCAGTCCATTCATCATAAAATGTCCATACAATGCAAATGGCTGGTACCATTTTGAAATAGTGAATATTGTCAGTTTTGATATGGCAGTCCGAATATATGTATATATATTTTCCTTATTTTCCATTCTGGGTTTCTTTCAGCGGTGTGTTTAGGACCATTGGGTCTGTGGGGATTCAGGGATATTTAAGGACAAATTCTTTTTTCCTTTTTGCAGGATTAAATTTTTGCGGTTTTTGAAAGTTACAGACAGTGGACAGATCTTATTTTCTTTATTATCTTATTTTACCTTTAGTGCTCCTTTTGGCATTTAATGGGTGAGTATAAAGAGGAGAGAGCATTGTTAAAGAGATGTCTAAGGTCAGCTGAAACAGAATATTTTTCTTGGAAAGATAACTGAAGGTTTGTTACAGAAAAAGTGAGTGTGGATATGTGTGTGTGTGTGATTCTTTGCTGTGAGGTTGGGTGTTGTTGGATGTTGTCCAGTGTTGCCAGCTGGAGGTGACGGGCTGAAGGCCTTAGAGTGACATCATGTCCCCCTCTGTCATCCCCAGCTGCATGGCTGTGCCCCCACCTGTCTCAGCCATCACAGGCTGATGGCTGCTTGTTACTAAGCCACAGAATTCTCCTTATCAGTCTCTTATGAGGTCGACTCCATTTCACTTCATTTAAATCAGTTTCATTTGAGCCATTTCAGATGATTGTCCGAAGTTCAAGCCATAATTAACTCTGTTTTAAAATATACAGTTTTAGGCAGAGCAGTCAAGCTGTCTTTGTTGCAGTTTTTAAACATTTATTAAACTTAAAAAAATACAGTGGAGCAAGTCTAAAAGCTGCCTTAATAACATATCAAGATGTATATAGTATATAGTGTACAGAATTTCCTTTTTCACCTAAATGGAATGAAGTCCACTTGGTCCCAGTATAAACAGTTATGCAGTAGTATCCAAAAATGCTGCACTGATAGATACACAATCCGCCTCTCCATCTTACTCGGTTGCCTTAACATAACAGTTCTGGCTGGTTCAAAGTCAGAGTTGAAAACACATTTCAAATTTTTAACTTGGACTTTAGACTAAAATCTGTTTGCTTTGAATGACCCTGCACCTTAATTATGTATATTTTATTAAAACAAATGATTAAACATTCCATTTTGTCACCAGCAATACAATTATAACGCCTCCGAAATTTTACTGAATGTTTCAGTAGTGATTGTTCCAGTAGTGATAATTTTAGCTAATTTTGAACATAACTCAAAATGCTAGCCACTACCTGACAAGCAAACACAGCAGGAGTGACCTTAGAGATTTATGAATATGGTGTCTAAGCCTTTACTAAGTAGGCCTGTGGGCATGCTCCCTTAGGACGATGTAATTTAATGGCCCCAAAATGTTTGGTCATCATGAACTTTTCGAGTAGCAAGGTGGGAAATGTATCAAAAAACTGCTGTTCGATCAAAATGGCACACAGAAAATCTGCTTCTTAATAGTGTATAAAGTACAGATCGTTTACGACTTAAATACTGTATCTGTTCACGTACTCACATCACAGATCAAACAAAGGTATTCAAGTCAAGCAATGCTGTCTCCTTTCTGACTGGCCTTCTATGGAGCTGCCACCTCTTAATTATATTCTACAGATTGAGGAGTTCAGGAATATAAAACTGTGTCACGATCAACGCAACACCACCATTAGCTATGTAGAAAGTAATAAGAAATAACTAATACTGATGTGATTGTTTCAAAATAATTCACAGAAATGTGAAAACAAATAATCTGTGAAGATCTTCAGTTATGAAGATTTATGACTTATGCCCTTTTCTTTACCTCACATGAACTTAGTTAGTTTGCTAACAAGCAACCAGCTAAAAACTCAAAAGACAACTATAATGACTACAGTTTGCACACATCCATATTGTAGGTAAATATCTTAACTCTGTACCTCTTTCCTGATTCACAATGTATATCATAGATCACTGCTGTCAGAACGAAACCTTGTGTCTCCAAAATAATAACTTTACAAGAGAAGGAAAACACATACTTTACTTTTAATGTAAATCAATGGAACCAGACTTTTTTTCTAAGTATATTTTGTCCATTTCTGTTGGTCCATTTTTCATGAAATTCACACATAATGTAAAGGGCATCAGACATTCTCAAGGAGTCTTGCAGTCTCCTGTTGTTTTGGTGGATTAGCAGCAGCCCTTCTATCATGGTATATTGTGAATTTGGAGACATGATGGCAGAGTTGAATAAGGAAGAATAATTGCAAAATACTGTTGATGATTTGAACTAATATTGTACATTCATTTTGGGGGCGAAATTATACTTAGAAATAAAACTGGTCTAGTGACACCCTGGAAACACAGCTTTGAGCAGTTATACACACTTAAAATCCTAATATTTTCATTAAAACACAAAAGAGTTTGCGAAATTGCAATTGTTTCGTTAGTGACAGACACACTGATTTTCAGATTTTGGGATGCGGTTTCTTCAAAACAATGATATCTAACTGCTCACTATGTGGCCCTGAGGGACAGGGATGCAGTCTCACTTCCTGCTCGAAAATGCAATAAGGCTCCATCTATGGCTTAAACCTGTGTTTCAGTGTTGACATTAGGGACAGCATTTTCTGGATAATTTTTTTTTTATTTAGAATTTACTCATGACGCATCTAAATCTTTCAGCTCCATTTTAAAAGAAATTGAAAAATATTATTCTAATAATTATTTTAATAAGATGAAATTTAGGGGTTAGAGTTTGAGACAGCCACCTCCCAACAGAAAACACCCTATAAATGAAGATTGAAATTCAACAATTATTACTACCTCAATTACTGCCTTGAGTTTAAATAGATCATAACATAATCCCTGTAAATATCTAAGGTCTAAATACTTTAATGTTTTTTAAAAAGTCTTTATACTGTGGGACTGCAGTTTGAGCTATTTTGGTTGAGTGGTCCATACAGACATTTATAAGGGCTTATTAGAAAAGGCGTCAGTTGTCAACACTTGCTGAGGTGATTTGACATCAATATTGACAAAAGCAGCCTTTAAGACAACTGATACTTGTGGAAATAAGCATTAATAAATGTTTTTGTAGGTTTGTGTCAGATGTCATGAAAGAATTCTGTAGGTGTCATGTAGCCTTATGAATGCTGCCCTTCAGTACGGTGTTACCTGTTCTGCTTATATTTTAAACGCATCTCCACACACTTCAAGTGGAAGTTCGCAGTGATGCAGTGGACCCATGCAAACCAAGTCCACTTGCCCTGCATATACATACTCTTGAATAAAAATCAGTATGTCTGTTTTAAGTCTAGGAGTAAATAGTGTTTTTTTAGGAGTCTGCAGAGTGTTCAGTCTGGGCAATGTTTAAGTAGATTAATCTGTTACCTGGCTTAAGATGATCCAAGATTCCTCAAGATATTATAGTGATTGTTGATGCATGTGTTTGAACCCTTGGAGAAATAAAAGCTCTTGCAGACTTCTTGACCCCACTGTTGAGACCTTGCATTTTGATATACTCCCTCCCTACATACGGGCTCTTACACATGCTTTGCTGTCTTTGTCCAGTTTAGTCTGTGCAAGAGCTGCAGAAGCTGTTGCTGAAACACTGTGCTGTTCCAGAGAATGGCATATCTGCATAATCTGTTAAATTGCTGGGTTGTTTAGCACTGATGTCCTCTGGGCTTCTGTACCAAGCCGTTGAGCAGATGAGATGGCTTTATTTTTTTGCCCTGCTAAGTCATTTTTAATCA
>JAILXH010084095.1:3467-16864 GCA_023558415.1 Piaractus mesopotamicus | reverse complement strand
TTTAAGTAGATTAATCTGTTACCTGGCTTAAGATGATCCAAGATTCCTCAAGATATTATAGTGATTGTTGATGCATTAACCCATGTCTGAGCTGGAGGGAGAGTTATATTTGTTGCAAATTTTTAAACATTTATTGACCGGACAGTTAAACTTGTCGGAAAGCAGATGATTTCCTGTTGGAAACTTAAAGGAATGGTCAGTGAAAATCTAAATTATAGAATTGCCACTTACCCCAGATTTAGTGGATCAGTCAAGGCATGTTTGGTGTCCAAATTTGGCTTCTTTAGTTTAGCGCTGAAGCTACAAGGCTAATATAGCTAACAAGTACTAGAAGTCAATAGACACCCAAACCATTTCTGTTTCTCCAAAACCTCTCTCAACTCACTCAAACTACATCCAGGTCTCTCTTAAGGTTGCAATAATTTGCCGGTGTTGTTTAGGGCACAGTATGTCTATAGTATGAGAACTATAAAAATAAACAAAAAACACTGTAGCTGAATGCTGCCGTCATACATTTTAGACAACAAATGTGCTGAATTCTGCCCCATTCATGTGAATGCACTTCACACAGACAAGCGGATGCTACAAATTATGTTTGAGATTTGTGTTGTTTCTTTCAGTAAATAACTGTCAGTTGACTTCTATTGACTTAGAGTGTTTATTAGCAATGTTATGGCACCCTCATACGACCAGCGCTAAACTAAGAAAGCTAAATATGGACAACAAACCTATTTAAGCTGATTGACTTTAAATGGAAAATTGTGTAAATTTGATATTTTGCTAAATAATTTCTCTAATAGTAGGAAGATGGGTTTACTATTTTAATGAAGTGTGGCATGTAAAAAAAATAATTTTATTATGATAACATATTGTTGTCAGAACAGAACTTTATATCTCTAAAATGGTTTTCATGAGAAGGAAACATAACATTGAGCAAAGTGATTTTATACCATGTCTGCTGGAATACTTGTCATGAATTGTTCAGACAATGTAAAGAACCACTGCTGATTTAGCAGTTTTAGGTAACATCTATATATGTGATTTCCTGTTGAAAGCTGGTTTTACCACTTTAATCCCTTTAAAATCCCAGGCCTATTACATACTCAGGCTTATTATTCAGTAACTACAGGGACTTTAATTCTTAGGTTTTCATTCTTAGGTTATAGAAATGTGTAATAAAACTTTGGGCCTGCTCATGGATCCTGGACATTTTAGGGAGCTAATGAACACCATCATGTACAAAGCAAATTTTCTAATGCTAATATGCTATTGCTTTTGGGACAAAACCCTGTATCTCTTCAATGCATAACTGTTCTTGAGAAGGAAAAAATGTTCTAAGTTTTAAGTTACAAGCTATTCTATGGGTAGTGTTTTGGGGATTGTGAGACCTCTTTGATGGAAACATTTTGTAACATTGGTTATGCTTCGGACCTCTTCACTGAGTGGATTAATCTGATGATTATGAGTGTGTTGAGAGAGTATTCAGTGAGAACTCAGTCAAAACTTGATGAAGAACTTTTTTTTGAGCATGTCACCATTCTCAAAGGCCTTGTGGACAGATGCTACTCTCTTACTCACTTAGTTTTTTTCCTTCAATTCAACTGTAGTTAAACACTCAGGCAGACATTATCAAGGGCCTGTTTGTGAGTGTGTGAAGGTGTGTGTGTGTGCGTGTAGGGATGTGTGGGTGAGAGAGAGGAGATGAGGGCCAGCGCTCTTTCGTCTCACTCTATTGTGCCGCACACGCTCAATACACTCAACTGACCAAACCCACATGTTCCCCTCTCACAGACGAGCAAAGGCTCCTGTGTGAGGTTGAATGCAGGAGTGGTGGTGGTTGCTGTTCTCTGAAGGACCTTGAGTTCATTGTGTAAGGGAACACTTATACGTTTGTGTCTGGCTCCATTATGATGTGCCGGCCTCAAGATATAGTGCCGGATAGAGTGACATTTAAGAGAAGTTCTGAAGTTACACATACACAGTTATATATGTTGTACACCTACTCTTTTGTCCAGGTTCAACATGCCTGATTCGTCCACATTCTAGAGGCAGTACAGTGAATCGCATGCACACCTAGCTCTCGTACTGTCACTCCTGCCTGTGCGGAAACTCTCTTGCACGCATGGGCTCACGAATGCACACTGCACACGCTCAAAGACAGCAGCAGTGAGATAACTTCTAACTTTGTTTTGACACTTTTGATTAAGGACCATTGAAGGGACACCTGTACTGTGGCAGTGAACAATAGCTGGGCCCCAGGAGAGATTGATTTTCTGCATGAGAAAAGGAGTCTTTGTCTAAAGCCACACGCTCCTTTCTTATGCTAACGAGTCGTGGAAGATTTCCAATTCAATTTCACCTGAGCGCTGGTCAGCTCTCCGCTCTTTTGTGTGCTGTCCCTCGAGCCCCTCTAACACACACGCTCAGACACACACATACACACACACTCTCTCTCCCACTCCCCCATCTTTTAAACTCCAATTTAGCAGTGATGGGTGGGTAGTCCAGGGGGAGGTAGATGGAAGATTGACAGGTGGCGGGGAGCTTCCTCTGTGATATCTCTGAGGCTCGCCGCCACACAGGAGAAGAGTGGGGTATGTATGTCTACTTCATAGAAAAGGCCAGTAGGGCCGTACCTTAAAAAGAGGATCAAACCGAGCTAGAGGATGATCTTAAATGTTCTTATCCTTATAGAATAATGCATAGAATTGTGCATCTGTGTCTCTCAGTTTTATTTAACAGAAGTATTAATGTCGATTCAGATTTAGCACTTTCCACTCTGATCTGCGCCTCCTTTTTAAGCCAGATGATCCTGGAATCTCTGTACATTTGAAACATTTGGAATGCGATATTTGCAAGCTTTTGCATGCATAGGTACAGTGATTTTTTGCTGTGACAGTGTAAATTAGTGCTGAGATGCTTTTGGTTGCTTTCTTTATGCATGTACAAACCAAATGCCATCCCCTTATTCCAGACTTTCAAATCAGATGAATGATGTCTGTATAAAAGTAAAGGTCTGTAAATGTATCTTGGCTTGGATGTAAAGTTCTAATGAAAATGCTAATTGGTGTAGAACCTTTACATTTCAAAGAACCTTTAAAAAGGTTTAGGGCTGTCAGTATCAAGTATATTAGTGATTGAATATTCTACTGATTATTTTACAATCAACCAATCTTTGTTTTTTTTTAAGCCAAACATTAAATATAGGCTTAACTGAGAATATCATATGGAGCTCTTCAAAGATTCCAAAATACTTTACTTAGAAAGATATAGGAAGGAAGGAAGCCTTTGTCCATACAGCTCTGTTTCTTACTGTACGTAATGCTAGTAGCAAGTGCTGTTTTAAAAAAGATTAATAATAATGATAAAAATTACATTTTTAGATGGCAGCGATTATTCAAAATGACACAAATAAGGTTTTATCTGTATGTATGTGTATTTGTGCTCTGTACAACATTAAAATACGACTGTAGCCCAAACACATAGACAGGCCATATGAAAGCACATATTAACTAAACCACAAAAGTCAGTGCAAACAAATACAAGTGCAGACACTGTCTAAATCTACTTTGAGCTGCTGTTTCCTATTTTGTGTGCAGGGTCAGAGCACTGGTCTGATGTCTGATATGTGACCATTTTTGAAGGCCTTGTGGACTGATGCTACTCTCTTACTCACTAAATGAGCTTAGACAAAAATGAGTTATGTGGCGAAGAGGAGGTTACTGTGTTTCATTTTTGTTTTCAATTCGACTGTAGTTAAACACACAGGCAGACATTAGGAAGGGCCTCTGTGTGTGTGGGTGAGAGAGGAGATGAGGGCCAGTGCTCTATTATTAATTAATAATTTTAATGCCAAACTCTGAGAGATTTTAAGAAATCTTTAATGTTGCTTTAGTCCACCTGTGTGGTAAACCTCTTCTATGGGAATGCCCATGTTATGTTGGTTCCATGCTTTCACTACTTCACTACTTCAGCCAGCTATAAACATGGACATTTGAAGCATTTAAAGCTTGTAACAGACATTCAAGTGGCATTCTCTACTTTGTATGTTGCAGTTTTTTCTTTGGTAGAACCTAACTCTAAAGACTGTTAGCCTGTTAGCTGTCTGTTGAGCTGTTCATCTTAGACCTAATTGAACAATGCCTTTTAATTCATGTACACACGATTTTTGACAGCAAACATGTAATTTTAATCATATATATGCAGTCTGTAACTATAAATATATTGTATTCCTGAAATCCTGCTGTTGTGGGTTTCCTTTTTTTCAGTGATGCACAAAAAGGACTTGATCACTAATAGCTTCCCCTTGTGGAGAATGGTCAGATTGCTGAACACAGCTTTATAATAACCTGCAGATACTCTGTAGTATCTATGTATAGTCCTGTCCGCCCAGTGCCTAGATCTTCACATTTTAGCACACGTTTTGTTCTGCATCTTCTTTAAATGTTTATCAACAAAGCATGGGCATGCATGGACCCTTCATTAGCCTGATTAAGCTAGATTGACTCGCCTGCTAAAGCTAGATTGGTAAACTGAATATTAATTGGAACAGTTGCAGGGCTGGGTTGTTTCACTTTCAAACAACCGTTGTGGTTGATTTAAGACTATATTTTTTCAAAAAGAGCAGAATTGTATTTCATCACATAAGATGTTCAGCATGCTCCAGACGCACAATGACAGAACATTAACTGTAGCATCCTACTTCCATAACTAAATTTCTCAGTGGGTTGATAAGAAAGATATTCTGTGCCATCTTAAATGAATAGGTCTCCTCATAAAGCTGACCATAATTGAAATAACATAATTGAAATGGCAGTGAAGACGTTATGCAAGCAAATGCTGTAATATTTTATTAAGATTATTCTAATGATTTGAGTATAGGCATAATATGGAGAGAAAGTGCTGATACTAACACAATGCAAGCACTAAATCCAAAAATGAATATGTGAAATGAAATACTTGAATAAGCTTTTATTAGGCCCACTTTATAGCTGTATTATTTCTATGGAAATTCGCCAGAGATTCGTGCCGTGTAGTTCAATAAAGCAAGTAGCACTTAATTAATTTCTCTCATTAATGAAGTTGATAGAAAACCATACAAAAGTAAATGAGCAAAACTGCTTAAACAAATAAACCATAGTCTTCTGCAGTTCTTCATTTTGGGTTTACAGAGAGACAAAGAGTTGTCTGCTGGACTGATGCTGAACGGCACCAAAGAAGCAGAAAATTGGCTACTCAGATAAACCAAATGGCATCATGCTGCAGAAATAGTCACTGTATGATGGAAAATCTGCTCTATTTTTCTTCAAGCTCAGCTAATATGTAGTTGTGATCAAATTTGAGTCGTTTCTTCTGAGGTGGTCTAGAGCTGATGGTCCCAACTCAGCTTACATGACGTGTCGTGTGTGTAAGTGTGTCATCAGGGAATCAGGTCATGTGATTTTGATGTGTGTGGTTTCAAAACAAGTTCTGAAATATTACGCTTTCGTTCATTCAGTGTTCTTTTAAAAACAGTTAGCCTTAAATCACTTGGCAAACCATTTGACCTTAAAGGGCTTACATGGTTGATGATGCTGGGAAAACAGGAGATTTGATGCAATAATTTGCAATTATGTTGCTACAGCACGCAAGAGTGACTCAGCCATTGAGAAATTTCACTCTGACGCATTGCTAATTTTTAATTAATTTGTCATTTATCTAAGCTTATGAGGAGCCGTTTTTGTTTTATATCACACGTCTTTATTAGGTAATGTGGTGCCTCTGTACAGGCATCATGTAATCTTGGCCTGAGGAACTGATATATTTAGTGGCGAGGGTATTGTAAAGGATGTTATAGTGAATATGAAAAATAATTAAGGTTGTTTGATCCTGAATCAGTGCATGACTGTTCTTTGAGCTGTGCTTTCTTTGGACTCAGACTGTAAAATCGTTTGAGTGCTGTCTCCTGTGGCTCTCTGTTCCTTCCTCTGAACTGAATCTGTGACATGCTCACCTCTAGCAGATACATAGCCCCGCAGGCTCGTCTCAGTGCAAAAGCACAGGGAAATTATTTAAAACAATAAAAAAAATACAAATACTCTTCCTCCTGGGTTTACTGTTTTTGGTAAAGACCCAAATCCCTTAAGATTTTTTTTTTATCCAATGCCGATTCTACGCTTGCCAATCTCAAGAACAGGATTTCCTTGGTCAGCTTCCCATATCTCTCCTTCTCTTCCTCTCCCTCTGTTTCTTCACACTGCTGGAGGCATGATTAGGGGTGTCCAAATTCTGCCCCCACATGTTGGTTACAAGGCGCACCCCCTCCCCAAAGCCTTCCGACGCAACACCCTCTAACACACATCAGCCACCTACATTTATCACTTTTGAAACCAGCAGACCTTATTTTTCTTTTTGCAATGCAGGGATTCCAGTGCAGCCTGTCATTTTCAGCCATAAGAATATCCTCCTTCCTTCTCCGTCAGCTCCCAGATCAGCCAGAAGGTTTCTGTTCTCAGAACTATGAGATGAGTCTGAGTTTGGAGCTGCACTCAGTGGTCAGCTGCTTAGATCAGCTGATCAACTTTTGTATCACCTTTACAAATTTCATCCTCCCAGAAGTGTAGGCGTACTGAATATGAACAAAAAATGAGGGAGGTTATTTTATCATTTGAGCTATTCTGTATGCAGCAACCTGAGAAAAATTCATCAATTTTATTGTGACACCATTTCTCAAAGACAAAATTTAAAAACAATACAAAAAACAAAAATAGAATTCATATAATTTTACTTGTTTTCATATGTTATCCATGAACATCCGTCACCATCCTTGGCCCTCTCTTGTGGTCTGCTCTCTTGGCCTACTTTATAAATTTCCTGTGGTTCTGTGGTTTGGGGGGATAGCCATTGTAAAAGCTTAATTAGCTTGATTTTTTTTGGGGGGGGTGGGGTGTTACTGGGCCTTTTTTGGTGGAAGATCCAACAATGATGCGGTTTTATATTCTGGTAGACAGGTAGATTTTCCACTCTCGAACTGTGCCGTATAATTATCCTGAGGAACTCAAGGCCTTTAGAAGTTGAATGGCTCTGCAACATCACATCCACTACCATACTTCACTGGGCTAGTTAATGTGTGTGTTTTCTTCTTGCTTAACCATAGAACATGGTTACACTGAGCTTTCCCAAGCAGATTTTTGGCATAGATCTGCCATCTTAACATAGTTTTGGAGAATCCAGATGTGCATCCAACATCTGCAGTTATTGTGATTCTTGCAGACCATCATGCAAAACCAGTATTTCGCCATCAGTGCACATCTATTGTTTTTAAATTCTTGATTATTAACCTAAAAGTACCTGAGTTCATGAGTAGACATAATTGTAGATGTTTTAAGACATTTTATAGCCTTGATTATGAAGCTTAGACAGTTTTGGAGGTTTTATTTTACTGAGTTCATCATGTTAGACAGATGACCTGTCCACGTTTAAGGCTTTAATATTTGCTGTAGCTCTGTTAGACTGCTACTGATGTTCTCCAAAGTCAGATACCTTAACCATTCATTTTCTTTTGATCTCTGGCAGATGGATGTACAGCTGATATGTGATCCCCCTCAAGTTCATGTCTAAGGTCAGCAGTTACCTGAAGGTCTACATGAGAGTGAGCATTATGAAGACAGGTCAGGTAGAGTTACACCTGCTCCTGTTCAAGGCTTCACCCCCACCTCAGGCATGACTGTGTATCCAGACCTCTATAAGCCTGCTGGTATTTATGCTTTAGATGCTATAATCCAAGAGGTTTTGGCTTTGCTACGTCTTCATGGCATATGTGAAGCACTGTATGAGGATATTGCCAATAAATTACAATTAAATTTCTTTTACTTTTCTCTTTTACATGCTGTTCAGGTGACAAAATAATTTGCTTTTGCAATATCAAGAAAAAGGCAATTCTATCAGTCAGTCATATTCTGTGTTATTCTTTGTTAGTCAGGAACAACTGAGTGTACTGTGCTGAGAAAAGTATTTGGCCCTTCCTGGTATTCTCTATTATTGCTTATTTGTCACAGTGAGTGCTTTTAGATCTTTAAACACACTGTAATATTATACAAAGAGAACATGTTCAAACACAAAACAGTGTAACTTTTTGGACAGTCCCTATCAGCTGTAAAACAAGTTCTGCATTTCATAATAAGGACGTCATACCAACACTCAGATACGGTGGTGGTAATGGGAAAGGTGTGAGGATGTTTGGCTGCTTCGTGATCTGGATGGTTATTGAAATCTTGCTGTTATTGAAGGAACTATGAATTCGGTTCTCCGTCAGAGAGTTCTTGAGGACAGTGTCTGCTCATCTGTCCATGAGCTGAAACTGAAACATAATCGGGTTATGCAGAAAGACAGCGATCCAAAACAGAAAAGCAAATCCACATCTGAATGGCTGAAAAGAAGCAAAATTAATATTTTGGAGAGGCCTTGTCGAAATCCTGACTTAAACCCAGTAAGGTGCTATGACAGGGCCTCAGAAGAGCAGTTCACACTTGAAAACCTAATAAAATATCTCAATTAAAGCAGTTCTATAAAGGAGAGTGGGTTCATATTCCTCCACAAAAATGTAACAGGCTGATATTAAATAATAAGAAATTATTGCAGTTATTGCTGCTACTGTCCATGAAACAAGCGATTGATATTAAGGGGTCTGTTTCTTTTTCACATGAGATGTCCTTGATGTTCTCTGGTAACTGCTGACAAGTTAATATAACTAGAGCTGATGCCAGTAAAATTATAAAATAACGTAAATCTTTCACTGGTTGTACACTGGAAGAGTCTTAGTGACAAAGTGTCCTGTCACAGTAATGTACAATGTCAAACAATTAACATTACTGAGACTTACTTTTATAATAGGATTCACTGTACTAAAAATGTAAACTATGGAGTGAAGGGAGGTGTGAGTGTGGCATGTTAACATTTATCTTTTATTTGTTTAGTTTTATATTTGTATTGTTTTATTGAATTATTAACATACATCTGAATTTATTTTAATTCATTATAATAGTCCATTTTTGAATTAAATTTGTATTTGTTTCTATACCTTTTTTGTTTTTGTACTTCTTTGTTTATTCAAAGACTAATGAAGCATAGCCATATCACACTTTACAGTGTAGAGTTCAGTGGAATTATGTAACGTGAATTATGTATGCATGTGGTTGGTCCTCTACAGTGGAGTTTGCTTGTTTTGTGTGTTGAACATGTCTTGCAGAAGGTTTGGTTAGCTATGTGCAATGAATATGAATGGGCTTGTAGTGTGTAAATGGTATGTTAGTATTATGTGCTGTTGGGGGAGTTTGAAGTTCTGTTGTGGAGTGTAGTGTGTTATATGGGGTCTGTGGGAGTTGTGTATTCTGCATTGTGTTGTAATGGTGCACTGTAGCGTTTGTGTGTATTGACGTTGGGGTGTTTATTGGCGTGTAATGAGATCATCCCTCTGTGCTGTTGGATATCAGAGAACACCATCAGTGGAGAGAGTGGATGATCCATAGGGAGATGAGAGGCCTAATCCTCCTTCTCTCTCTCTCTCTCTCTCTCTCTCTCCTTCTCTCTCTCTTCCCCTCTTGCTCTCTTTTTCTGCTTCAGGGGAACTAACTAACTCTTTCTCACTCTCTCTCCGTGCCTCTCTCTCTCTCTCTCTCTCTCTCTCTCTCTCTCATTCTGCATTATTATCTGCTGCTTGGCGTCCTTCCTCTGCTTCTGCCAGTGCCAGCTAGTGGGAAGAGGAGGCATCAGGGGAATTTAGAGTCTAAATATACTCACCGTGGGTAAACATGTCCGCTCACACTGAGAGAGAGCAAAATAATCCTAGAGGCCTGAGAGAGATTAGAGATTTTCATTTATAATCCACTCTCCCCCTCCTTCAGGTTGGCTCGAACAGAGAAGAAACTGTGCTGCTTGTCATGTTATTTTTTTCTTACAGGAAAAAGCTTTTTTTAATAGTTAGAGTTAGATATTTTACAGTTAACAGCATGACTTAAGATAGGGCGTCTCCACTGGTGATAGTTTCCATTGATGTTGAATTGGCACTCTATGATATCATAAATGCATTTCTTAACGGATAGTGGCCATTAAAAGAAAAGATTCCACTGAACAATAGATATACATTGCATTCCATAAGCAGTGAGACAAATATGTCAAATATTAACTAAATTTTCAGCTGCTCCCCAATAAAAACAGTAAAGCTATAGCAAAACTAATTTTAGAATTAACTGACCACACTAAAGTGCCTCACAATACTCTATCGTTAACAAACTAGAAACTTTTCGCTGGCGGCATCACCAGGATGTGAGCTTGCAATCTCCCGACGACAGTGTGAAGCCTTGTGCCGCTGGGGAACCTGACATGAGACGCTCCCCTAAAACTAAATGACAGCAACACAGGCTGAACAGCTAAAGTTTAATATGCAGTTAAATTAACAACAAAATGTAAAATGTATCCAAACCTAACATTTAGCATGAGAATAACATAACCCAAAAAACTTTTTCTATGAACAGAAGAGATAGAAACTATGAAAAAATAAGGGGTCATTTACTGAAACGAGAAGAAATGTGGCTACTGAGAACTGGCAATCATATTTGATGATTCACAGTAGACCATCATGTCTGTCAAAAAAGCACTGTTTATCTTGTTAGAGCAACTAACAATAAACTGTTAGAGCATAAATGTAACATTTGAAATATACATATAGAAAGATTTAATAATAATTTCATTATCAACTATCAGATTTTGTAATCTCTTAAAGGGGAATACTGTATTTTTTTAATTTCCTCATAATTAAAGGGCCCATGTCCTACTTTATTTATTTATTTATTTACTTACAACATTTGTGTGGTTTATGTACAAAAAATAGCCTTAGATTTTTTTCTTATGACCAATTTTCAACCTTTATTTTTTCAACCTATATCCTTTAGAATTAAACAGGTTGATTTTGTTAATGTGCGTTTAGGGCTGATATGTAAATGACCTTTGCTCTTTAACACTGTTTACATACAATATCAAACTATTTTATTTCAAACAAAGCAAATATAAATTTGGTTTTCTGTGATATGTGTGAAGTATTCAAAGTGGTTTAACATAAAATAGTAATTTTATAAAGCCTATAAAAGTTACCTCACAGAATGCTATTGCATGAAATGGCTAAGAATGCACTGCCTGATGTCTGAGACACTTTTTTGGTAGCAGAGAGTTTCATGCAGGGCATTGTTAAGCAAAATATTATATATATTTTGGATTTACCATTATTTTAGCATCATTGACATTACATATTAGATAAAATGGCTATATTTGCACTATAGACATTGCAACACTTGGTCCCAGTCACCACCAGTTGGTAAGTTTCTCTACAGTGAACCGTTTCACGTGAACCCACCCTGAATGCCTTTGTTTACATCTCAAGAATTGAATTATGTGGAAATTTTGAAACATTTTTGAAATTCCTCTTTAAAATATGTATCATATCAATCACAAAATGCTTGTATTGGTTGAGCCTTACTCTGAAGGTGTACTTTATGAGAGAGAATACTATATAACATCTTACTGAGTAGCATATGAATAGATCCTTTACATAATGTGGACTTTTAAAAGGCTAATCATTCTCATTCAGCTCATTTACAAAAATGTCTCCTCAAAGAAGCAAAAAGGGTTCTTTAGGGAGCCAAAAGTGGAGGTTCTCTGGCACTGCTCCAAAGTATTCTTATTGACATTCTTTTTGTTCTTTTTTAAGAGTGAAGTTGTTCATGCACAGGATTTGACCGCTGGAAATGAAAGCCTGGAGTTCAGTGCTGCTGTTTACCTGATGGACTTCAGCTATAAATGCTTCTCTGAATTTATCTCATGTGTCAGCTTTTGATGCAGTGCCATTTAATGTAGATCAAGAGCCACTGTATAAAGTGGAGGAGACAGAAGGGAGGCCCTCTGCAATATCACACAATCTGTACTATACGCATAATGTGGCTGTTTATGTTTGCTTTTATTTTAATTTAAGTGGATTTTTATAAACGTGATAAAAGATCATGTAAGGACAGGTCTTACAAACAAACAAACAAACAAACAAAAACACTTTAGAATAATAATAATAATTTACAATATAGTGCAATTTTATTACAGCCTACCACTGCTATTTAGGGCTTATTTTTCTTTGTGGTTGCCTGTATCCTGTTCATGTCCACTAATAAGTATATTTAGTTTTATGAGGCAAATGTCCACAGAACTTGTTCTGCTAGGTCTACATATAATTTTTACACTTATATATACAATCCAATTTTTATTTCCTGTTGTTTTGTGAGAAATCAGAAGTCCCCTTCTTTTTTAGCTATACAGTTTAACTGATTTGAAGATTTGTGCTCAGAGAACAAATGAACCAAAATAAATGTGGAATTTCCTATGTGGACATTAATGAATTAATAACTACTAACAGTAGTAAGATGAGCACATTGTGTTATTAAAGAAGTACCATTCTTCATAGCAGACCCTCTCTGCACAGTGTAGTAGATTGTAAGCCTCTACCAGGTAATAACACAGTCTTATAGTACCAAACCTGAGATATGAAATTATGCAGTTTACACTTAAGTCTCAATGAGAGAATAGAGTTATTTGTATCTCTGTGTTGTTGAAACGGCAATGTCTCCGCAGCTGAGCTCCACCGTCCCTGTTTTCACGCAGCCACTGATTAGTTTACTGTCGCCTGATTAGAAATTAATTAAAATGATGAAACAGACTCCAGAGGGGGGGCAGAGGGACGCTTTTTAGGAGGATGTGGCTGATGACTTTCATGCAACCATTATGCCTCAGTCCGAAGGGATGTGTGTGGACGCGTGTGTGTTTGTGTGTATGGTAATCATACTACCATTTGTGCATTTTGGAGTGGGGATAAAGACTTGGGGTGCCTCATAGAGTCCCCTCCCCCATCGCTCGTTGTCATTGCTGTCTTTTTCCCACTGTCTTCAACAACAGTTCCTCAGCCACCCTCTTCATTACTCCATCTCTTCTGCATGCTGTCCTTCAAACCTCCTTCAGCTCTTTCCCTCTTTTTTTTGCACTCATAGATCGATGCTCTACATTATTCACCCCACATCTCTTTGTGTGTTCTTCACCTGTGCTTGGTAGGCACACTTGACTATTAAAACTTCAGTTCAAAATCTATGTGCACATGCACACTGCCTTAGGGCCATCACAATTACTCTACATAAAAAGAGTCTATTAAAACTTATCATAGTTGGCAGTTTGCATTGTTATAATGTATGTTTTACATTCTTTTACTGGTCTGTCTAATACTGAGAAACAGGCCTGATAAACACATCCATTTTTATGCATACTTTTATTCACATTTTACCACATTTTTGTTATATCCATCTTATTCTACCCAGTGATGCTTTGAGTGG
>JAILXH010084087.1:11434-28118 GCA_023558415.1 Piaractus mesopotamicus | reverse complement strand
TTTTTTGTTGAGATAGAGGGGTAGGGTGAAGTGTTAGGGCTACATGGCCCTCCAAATGGAGGTTTTTCAGAGGCACACTCCAAACGTAGTGTTATGAGAAAAAAGAAAAACTGGCAAGATGGCTGCACGAGCGACCAAAGAAACGCTATTAGCCTGTTAATGAAGCGATGTTTATTTTTTTTATTTTAATTTTAATTTTTTTTTTTTTTTTTTGAGGGTTGTCCCATTTCGTAAGGCAAGATTTCAACCACTACCCTTTGTACGCTTCAGAGGGCAAGGTGACACTCGAAAACAAGGGCTAGAGGTAAAAATAAGAAATGGGATTGGGCTTTAGTCGCACATGCATTGCTTTTCTATACTGCAAACTGTAATGTAGATCAATAGTACACAGTCACAGTGCAGAAACTCTATTTGGCACTAGAGGGCGCTGCTTTTTGTTTTGCCTTTTGTTTAATTATTGATGGCTAAAACTTGGTGGACCCTCTCAGATCTACAGAAGTCAGCGTTCGTAATGTGATTGCTTCTCACAAATCTCTTGTAATGAATTAATCAGCCAGTTGATGTATTCACTCAGAAATAACCCTACAGAACCCTGCAGAAACACTGTTAAACAGCTACAGCTCAGTCAGAATGCTGCTGCGAGAGTTTTACCAAGAGAACAGAGCACATTACTCCAGCCCTGAAATCTGTACACTGGCTTCTGCACTGGTTAGTTACATAATAGATTTTAAAGTGGTGCTACTAGCCCAAAAATCACGGAATGGTTTAGGCCTGTAATAAATCTCTTATATGTTTACAGAATATAAACCAAATAGCTCTTAGGTCCATAAATACAGGTCAGCTAGTAGAGCCCTGTTGAACAAAAGAGAACCATTTACAATTGAAACCTGGTTAACATTAGAGACCACTAGTTTCCTTTTAGAATCATTTACCTGTGATATCATCCCATCAGGAAAGAACAACCCTTAGTGACTATTAGACTCCACCAGGAACCAACAGAACCTTTTAATGGGTTGTATGATGTTTGTGTTGTATGATGCTACTATTAATAACATATAGGCCCTTAGCCTTTCATTTCTGTTGTTTTTATTATTATTATTATTATTATTATTTTGCTTTTGTGTAATTTGTAGCTACTTCCTTTTAATTATTTGTTTTCTTTCTTCCAGCTTTTGCACTTTGTATCTTTTCACCACTTTATTGTTTATTTGTATTGTTTTTCATTCTTAAGCACTTTTTGTCTTTATTGTTCCTTTTGCTGATCTTTTCGCTTTTATTTATGTAAAGCACATGTAACTGCCTTTGTGTATGAAATGTCCTATATAAATAAACTTGCCTTACATGATCCGCAGTCTAGGTATTCGCAGCCTAAAGACTGTAAAAAAATAACTGACCATGACTCAGTTTATCTTCGTATTGTGTAAGAGGAATATCCAGTCCGTCTGCGTACGCGTACAGGCAGGACTCCTCTCAGCTTTAGTTACTGAAAAATGTTTAGTCTTCGATGTTTTATTAGGGCTTGTGGGCACTATAAATAGTGTACGGCGACCGATAACCTACAAAACAGCACTAGAGTCATTTCAATAGTTGTACTTCTCTCTTCAGATGACATGTTGACTGTACATGAAACGCCGCCAGCAGCGATGTTCCAAAAGCTGGAACTACAGTCGGACAAGTAGGAATTTTCGCACCCGTATTCCGACAAGCCCCGCCTCCGGCACGACAATTAACTAGTAGTTTGTCTTCACGAGCGGCTTGCATTATGCCTTCCGGGCTATGATTGGACAGTAGTTCAGACAGCCCGCCTGTGAGTATTAGCTTCTGCCCAATCCTAGCGCAGGAGTATCTCGCATGGGTAGATTGGAAGAGTTCTGAGGTAAAAACCGCAGGAGTTTCACGAAATGCCGCGACGTGATGCCAGGGTGAGAGGAGAGAGCGCGCTGTGAGGGCTGCTGCTGTTTTCAGTCTGTGAGTTTATAAGGCTCTGCTGACCTGTGAGAGAAAAAGTCAGGTAGGTGTACGACTCGACGTTGCTAAGACTTCCCCGGCAGCTTGTCGGGGACTAACATTAGGCTTTTGTGTAAAGTCTGTTGTGACACTTCGGCGGCGAGTTTCTGTTTCCTGTCGAGACCGAGAGGAAACCGAATTTCCCACCTCAGCGTATTTGTTCGTTCAGTTAGTGTTTGCTTGCCTCATCTTGTTGCATTTGCTTGACGTTAATTCAGCGTTAACTGTTTGACGTTATCTGACTGTCCGTGCCATAGAAAGTGACAGTCACTCAAATGAATGAATAGCCTGATTTGTATTACTTTGTGTGGCCTGCTGGCGTTGAGATCAGTAACCTTCGTGTTGTTAGAATTAAGTCAAAAGTCCGTCCGCCGTCATGGGCTCAGTCTCAAATGACTTCGTACTTCCTACCTAGTGCACTTTGTTGGTCTGAAGTTAATGCTGCATCCAGTACAAAACAAAGAGAAGAGTCATTTGAGACGGAGCCACTTGAGACTTACACGTAGTGCACCCTTTGAGTAAAGGAGCCAGAAGTTCATAACTCACGGGGCATAGGGAGCTATTTGAGATACAGCCAAAATATTTACTGTTTTGGGTGGAGTTCATTTTATGCCCCCTTTTTCCTGCTTGTAACAGGTTTATCACTCACCCGGATGCTAGAGCAGATTCATGGGCAGGCTAAAGGCTAACGAAAGTAGATTACAAGTTAAAAAAATCTCGCGTAACAGGTGCGAAGACGGAACTATTACCTTTAGGCTACTTTTATTGTCTTGGTAGCAGCCACTCCACCTGTTTTCTTTTTTCGAGTCTTTTTCAGTTTACAGACGCTGTTTATCCGCATTCACCAAATATACATGTCAGTTCACGTCTAGCTAGCCAGTGACCTTAAGTAGAAAAACAAATGAGAATTTTAAGAACGTGCTTTTTACTCGAATAAAGGCAGAAAAAGCATCTCTCCTTTATGCATTTGTCCAGGGGCTGCTTTCAGAGCGCGATTATGTCATTAATACGCGATGCAGGTGATGTGTGGGCTGCTGTTTGCAGGGTGTCAGCTGTTGCCTTTCTGTCGTTATATAGAGCTCGAAAAGAAACCGTTAACTGCTTGCAAGCAGAAGTTAACAAACAGGGTGCTGCAGTGAAATTGACACTTTTGCAATGCCATAGCTGCTACACTTGCTTTGCAACAAGTGAGAAATTTGTGGTCCTTAGTGTGAGAAAGCTTATGTCTATCGCATGTGTATCTTGGACGAAACGACTGTCTTGAAGATACACAGGGCGTTGGGGCTTGTAGGATGTTGCAGCAACCTTTTTGCAGAAGTTTGTCAGGGCTTGCCAAAGAAGTTTGGCTTATTTGGTTTCAGAAGAAGGTGACGGATCACCTCAGTCCCTTAGCAGTCAGTTAGCAGTCAAACTGCACAGTTTGTGGAAAGATAGATGTTTCAAACGTTTGACTCATCAAACAAGTTGTATAACTTGGAACAATAACCTTTTTGTGCTATATATAGACACCTTTTAAAGGTTTTGGTTAATGGTTCTTCAAAGAACTGCATAAAATCAGGTTCTCCGTAAGGTTCTTAGAAGAGCCCGGGACAGTTATAATAACTATAGGCTTTACACTAGATGTTGGAACATTTCTGTGAGAATTTAATTGCATTCAGCCACAGTAGCGTTAGTGCGATCAGGAAATGATGTTGAATGATCAACTTTGGATCACAACGATTTGACTAATATTTTTAAACATGGCACTTTTTTTGGTCCAATGCATCAAACCTCAGAAAAACTGAATAGTCATGCATATTGTGTATGGTGCGAATGTCTTAAAGTATCATGATGTTATATATCTGCCATCCCTAGATAGAACACCATTCATTGTTGCAAAAGGTTTTCCCTCAGTTGGTGTTTTGATGAACAGTTGATCAGTTGGGTAGAGCTCTGCTAGTGAAATGACACCACAACCTAACAAAGCCACCAGTCCCCCTCACTGTAAGGCTTAAGCATTCAGGTCTGAGCTGATCTCTTGGTTTATGCCATGCATGTACTCGCCAACATGAGAAGAATGTAGTGAAGGCTGACTCATCTGACCATATCACTTTTTTCCACATCTGTATAGACGATGCCTGTGGCACTTACTTTGCTCCACTGACCTCCTAAATGTGCATTTGTCTTAATGAAAGTGTCCTGTAGTTCTACTATAATATCCCTTTCTGTGTAGTTGTGGACAGACTATTGTTGACACAGTCCGCATTGACATTCTCAGTCACCTGAGGAACAGTTGCTCTTCTGTTTTTTTTCTTACATATATAGCATTGAAGTGGTCTTTCCACAGATCTAAATGCAGGTGTCACTTCAGACACTGTTCTTATTGAAACTCTAGGCAGTTGAGCAGTACTTGTGACTGGAACCACCCATGCCCCAATAATGACCCCATTTTTAAGGTCTAAAATCAAGGTCAGCTGGGCCTGCTTATCATATTTATACATTTTATACTCCCCACTTTGAGAGTATACAATAGACAAGAACAAGAAATGGATATATGCCACTCTGTTCACTGTGGCTTTCTTGACAATCACTCACCTAAAAAGAGATGTAAATCTTACTTTAGTTAAGAGGAAGTTAAATAAAACAGCCAATAGTGTGTGTTTACTGTTGAAGTTCTTAGTTTTGTTTCCATCACTTGACCTTGGTGTTTGTTAGGTCCTTAAGTTCTTCAAGACTGAAAGGAGAACTCCTCATACAGGAGCACTTCCTTCACATAATCACCTTAAAAAGGCCAGTCCTGTAAACCTGCCCAGTGGCACCTTTTAATGAGTCAACATCAGCTTGTTACGTCTGCTATATTTTGCAACTGCTCTTTATGATGTTGACAGTCAGATGGAATTCTCTAAGGGCCTGCAGGTCCTGACTCATCTCAGCAGAGAAATTCCAGAGTCTTCTCTTCTTCACCTTTACCTTTCTTTAGCACAAGCATTGTTGAAATCATGGTCTTTGCTTCAGCTTGGGCAGCTACCTCCCTGTCCATGTCTTTCTTGAGGGTTTGTGCTTGGGAACATGTTAAAGTCATCTCCCTCAAAGGAACAAGAGTGGTTTGAAGGTCAAATTGTGTTTTTCCTTGTGGAAAAGTGCGTATTTGTATCTTTTCATAACCTCATGTTTAAAACAGAACAATGAAATAAAAAGCCTGGAGACAATACAACTTACAAAATATGATTTCAATGGATTATGTTACAATTTCCTGACCAAAGGTACTGAGATGTAACCTTGAGGGTACCACCCCAGTGACAAGAAGGGTACTGCCCCAGTGACAGTTTTGTACCTTTATTTCTGAAAGTGTAGTATTAGCTCTGTTTTTACAAGGTAGTGTTCGTAACTCTATCCAGCATACTGTAATGCAGTCCTGGTTTCTAGCCTTTCAGGTATAACTAAAATATCTCACAGACTTGCCTCGCTGCCCTGACCATCTTCAGTTTCTCTTTTCACAGCTTTTGATCATCCTGTTATCAGTCTTTAGCTCTTGTTTCTAGAAGGTTATGTGTTTTTTGTCAACAATTGAAAGATTCGACCTTTTCATGAAGAAGTATAAAAATCAGTGGGTTTGTGTGGTATGTTGGAGGGATGAAAGAAAGCATAATAAGGTTAGACAGTAATAAATTAATGAGTGTTATCACTATGAAATGAACTGTGAACTGCCGTTGTCTTTGTTGTATCAATTGTAAAGTTTGATGGCTCTAGTTTCTGTTGGTGTTTATGGGAGCAAATGAATGTTTCATATTGACAGCATTCATCTGTATAACCCTGCTATTCTTTCTATCCAAATCTTCTGTAGGATTTCTATGCAATTTCTAAGGAACTAAAACAGAGCCGACAGCAGCTGAAGCACACTTCTGGGAAACTGCAGATTAGAAAGGTGGGTTAATGTGAGTGTGATGAACGTGTAAGTAGTGGTAAACTTTACATTCCAAGTGAGCTATCAGTGTCTCAGTTAAGAGTAAAGATCTGAGTTATTATGATCTTGTAAATGGTTTTTGTGATCTGCTAAGTGCAGATTTTATCTGAACACTGGTGTGCAGGGAGAGAACAATCATGTCTGTGATTCAAGTCTACTCTTTTCTCAGACACTGAATCCAAAAATTGAAATTGAAAGGTGCTCCTAAACTGCTTGTTTTGTAAAAAAAAAATAAAAATAAAAAATCAATTGAGGTAGTATTTGAAATATTGTTTTAAAATTTTTGAAAGTAGAATGAATAAAACTGGCTTTTTTTTCTTTATGTTCTTGACATTGTAAAAGAAAACATAAGTGTGCATTACATGAGCTGTGAAACCAAAAGAAAGTTAGGGCTAACTTATCTCCTTCAGGCAGTTTAAACATTAAACAAAAGCCAACCGTCATTATGGCATGTTGTAAAAAAGGTCCGGAAACAGGTGATTAGTTTCCTGTTTCTTTCTCTTCAATAAAAAGTCTGTTGTTTTTGTTAGCAGTATTGTTTTAGCATTATTTTTATTCTGTTAAGTTCTGTTTAAGCTAGTTTTATACTTTCTTCTTTTAATGATTGATGCTTGTGGCTTTTTCTATTCAGTAAGCAGTTCACAGAATTTAATTACACAGAATACTACACCATACTGTAATTTATTATAATAGTAATCAGGACTATGTTAATCCACAAATCAGTGAAGAGATTTTGCAGAAATGCTTTGCTGACCCAGTTAATTTCAGGTCACAGTGTTGCAGGTTGTTTGACCAGGGTTGCTATGACATGTGCATGCAGCTGTACTGATTTACACTGTGAGTAAACAGAATGCCATGTAACTGATTTGAAGTGAAAAGTAATAGGCAAACAGCACACTCCCTGCTTTGTTAAATCAGTGAACTCTTCTGAGCTGTTATTGAAGCCTCTGGGCACACATGGCACAAAGCCAAACACAATGAAGAGCATAGTAGTGATCCAGAGCTCCAATTTATAGATGCCAGGGTACATTATTGACCTTTATCAGCTCCATTACCAAGCGAGAGTGGGGTGCGTCACTGTTTTGAAGCTTGCTGTATGTGCATCAAAGCAGATAAGCTGAAACAGTTGAGGAACTTTAGATAGTGTTAGATCGTGTTTTGTTCGTGCATAATGTTTCAGCACAGTTCATGGCAGTAATTAAGTCCTTGTTACAGTGTTTGTGTACATTCTCTCATTTAGAGCAATCTTACATGTTTCTTTTGGTCTTCTTGCTTGTCTTTGTTCCTGTTATTTTTAAGTTTCTTTTTTTTTACCCTTTCTTAAGACGTTTAAATGTTTAGTCCTGAGACCATTAGAAGTACATTTTAAAAAATACTTTTGCAACAAGAGAAGTTCAGTTTCAAGCTCTACAGTAACTGTTTGGGTTGTCCTGATCTGATCCAGTGGATCAGGATCTGAGCTGATCCTGAAATATTTGAATGGATTGTTTATTGACTATTATATTTTAATGTCTGTTGACTATGTTAAATCTAATCCTCTGCCAATCCTTTGCTCCTTTTTGTGCTTTAATTACTTATTTTTCGATGAGGCGCCATAAACAAACATTACCCACAGCCTACAGAAGTGAGTCACATTTTCAGTAGCTGACAAAACAGTCCAAATGTCTACAGTGTAGAACTATTTTAAAGAAGAAGATCAAAACTAATATCGGCACTGTCCATGTTTTGACTGCGTTCAAGTCAGCCACCATGTGTAAAATATACACACGTACAGTGTGAACGTGTGCATCAAGCCTTTGTTTCTGCCACTTGCCAAGAGTGGCATGCCACTAGAAGCACGTACAAACTACACTCCCACCACATTTTTCATTCGCGAGTCGCAACTGGTTAAAAACGAAAGTATCTAGAAAAATGTCCTGCTTTACCGGCCAGGCCACTTCTGGTTTTAAACTGCTGGCTTTAAACAAAAAGAAAGGAACAGACTACTAGGGATGCACAATGACTTCAGAATTATATCCATATTGGTAGATGTTTGCTTAAAAAATATCAGCATGTTTAGATTTGACTTGACATTTGATGATGTATTTATTGTAGTTTAGAAGAGTTTGCATTTTGTTAATAATAACTTTACTGCTTTTGTAACCCTATAGAAATAAATGTAGCCTGTGTTTCTCTCATGAATCTGGGTAAATGTAGGCTTAGTTTCTAGGTTTTACACATTTTTACATATAATTGCTATAGAATAATAGAAATAATAGAAATTGCTATTGCCATTGGCGGATAAGTACATGGAAAAATATTCTATATCAGCATCTGCCAAAAATTCCTATGGGTGCATCCTTACAGACTGCTGCACGTATGTTTGAGCAATATGTAATTGTAGCTCATTCACAACACTGTGAAATGGGCATTTCATTGGACATCCCAAGATAGATATTTTTTATAATACATCTTCTGATTATTTCATTTGTCTTTAGACCAGCATTATGCACTGGCAAATCAGTAGTACCTTATTTATTTATTTATTGTTTTAAAATAAATCATTTCCCATGCTACACACCACATCCTGTAATGCAGGGTCAGTTATGCTCTAATGGACTCCTAGCATTGTCAAAATATGAACCAGAATTAAGTACAAAATGCACCGCCACATTTTTCACTTGCGAGTCACAACTGGTTAAAAACGAAAGCATTTAATAAAATGTTGTGGGGCATGTCTCACAAAGCACATTCAACTTAGACAGGATTCCTGACTGTGATTAATGGCCATGTGCATGTACACGAAACCATGTGTTGGTGACCAACATCACATGAAAACATAAGGAGGACTCAAGCAGCATATGTTTGAAAGAAGGATAAAGAAATCATCCTATGTAAATATATTAAAGAGTAAATACCTTGTAACAGTAAATGGCAGTGCTGCAGTGGAGTAACAAGAATAATACTTGCTTTATATACATGATAATTATGTAGTATGATATGTCATATGACAGATGCCACAAACGTATCAAAGAAAAAAAATTTGTCCACCAAGAAGACCTCAACTTACCTTGCCCCGGAGCATGTTTGGCATGCAGCATAAGTTGTCATGCTGATGTAGCCCGGCAGAAAGTGATGCGACATTGTGAGATAGAAAATCTAGGATGAGTCCCTCCTTTTCTGGCTGTGCAACTTGTTTTATACTGCCAGATCAAGACGTCTCTAGTAGCTGCATGTTGTCGTTGACAGATACAAACCCTGTATCTTCAAATTGATAAGTGGAGAAGGTAAAAACGTACTTAATTTACAGTGGAAGTAAATATAAAAAGTTTTTGGACCAACTCTATTTTTCCATTAAACATCAAACTCTCACACAGTGTAAAGGACCACTTGTGTTGAAATAATGTCAAAAAATGAAAAATGGAGATATGAGGTTTTGTTCCAACAGTGATGATATGATGGCAATATATCACACCTTTTGTCAAAATCTTGAAGGGAATTTGCATTAGAGGTTGGAAGTATCATCTTATGCTATTTAGTTTTTAGAACAGACACAAGTATTACCACATTTAGAAATGCTAAAATGTTTCACTTACTACATCCTATTAAGCAGGTTCAATTATGCTATCATGGACTCTTGGCAGGCCTGGATAAATATTTTACTGACACACTGGTCAGTGTTCTGAGTACTTACAGTATCCACAATATGCTCAGAAAAGCTTAGGCTTAGCGTCCTAACTTTCTTTTCTTTTTTTTCTTCTTTTTTCTTCTTCTTACATCAGCTTGAAATTGAACTCCCGTTGTTTTGAACCCAACCTATCTATACTTGACCCTCACCTGTTTTCGGACAACAGCTTCTCAGGGTCATTGCTTACTTCATAACTAAATATGTAAGAGAAATAGAAACAGAGGAAACCTCACTCTGGTGTCTTATCTCTCTGTCATTGCTCTTGCGTGTATTTAAGCTTCCTTATGCCTTTATCTGTTCTGTACATTTAAAACTTTAATTTCAGTGATGCCATGACAAATATTCTCATGATGCATTATTACTTTCACCATAGTGTAATAAGTAATAATTTACATATAGGTAATAAGTTATGTGTCTGCTGTACAGGCTATTCTTGTGCGCCTGAGGTTAGGGGCTTTTGCATGAACAGGACGCATGTGTGAATACTGTCTCTGCTCTGTGATCGCACTGAGTTTCAGGAAGTGGTGAAGGTTTATTTGAAGAATAGCATTCTGTGGGTGAACAAACAAGCTAATTAGAGGTTTAAAAATTTGCATTTTGTCTTACACTGTCTGTTTTGCAAAGCACATTGTGACATATTTTGACATAGTTTTTCACAGTAACCTGATAAATATCATCATATTGCCCAGCCATGCATAGACATACCACACAAATTGACATAGGCCGAGGAATAAGATGTCAATAGCAAGTTAAATATATGTGGAATTCACCACACAGGGCTATTTCACAAAGCACAAGTTAATGAGTTCAGTTTCATCTGACAACTTCATGTACATTTCATGTAGTTTCATTTAATTAAATCCTGGATCTGTTGATCTATCTGGGCGCTATGGCTGTTACAGACCCAAGTTACAGTAAAAGCTCTATTACTGACAGTTTAAAAAAACCATCTTTCATGTACTGACTTATTTCACAAAAACCATAGCCAAACACTGGTATTCCTAAATGTGAACATAATAGCACACAAACATTTTGGGTGAAGTGATATCCTATATTGATTCCAGATTTACTGTACCTAATATAGATGAGATTGTTGAAGAAACATGGCTGTTGAGCTGTGCTGGTTGAACATGCTTAGTGTGGCCAGCAGATATCGTCTGTATAGATGGTATGGTGAACGATTTAGGAGGTCTTCAGAACTCACCGTCAGGTTTTAAATATCAGACAAAATATCTTCAGAGTATTTTGGACAAAATATTGTGTGTTCACATAATAATCATTATTGCATGTCAGCAGTTATCTGATGATTCAAGTGGTCATATAAATGGCCTGTGCTGGTAACAGAATAACCGTGTGGGGAAAAAACAGCTGTAAATGGTTCAGGGTGTATTTTTTCCCTCTGATTTAACTATTATTTGACATAAATGTGGGAGCAAACACAGTAATAGTGTGCAGTTTGAAACTTGGACTCAATTTAAACCCAATACTTACATTTAAAAGTGTACTCCTCAGGTGGCGTTCACTTGGCACGCAGTGAACCTCGGGATATGTTGGCTTGCCATTGAAAAGAAGGACACATTCGGCCGCATTTGAAGGAGGCTTCGAAATGGGACGGCCTAGTCGCACCGCTGTGATGCAGTCAGCCTTCGAATGCGGCCTCAGAAGGATGCAGCCCCTGAATTGGGACACAGCAACAGTGATAACTGTATGAGCTAAAGCTTAATCTTTGTCAAATAAAAGGTAAATCAGAGGGAAAAAATACACCCCCTATACGATTACAGTAGTTCTTTTCCCCACACATTTATTCTGTTACCAGCACAGGCCTACTGTCTTCCATTACATTTAATCACAACAGTGTTAATTGGATAAATATTGTTTCTGTTGCAGGGTAAAAGAGGTGGCCTACTCTGATATATTACTCATAAAATCCCTAGCTCTCTTATCTAGATCCCCCCTACTGTTTATTTCCAGTCTTAGCTAACTTAATGGAACAATAAACCAACATCCTTGGAGTTCGTGCTGTTTTATACCAGGCTATTTCCTAAGTTATTCATGGGGGGGAAGTTCCCGTTTAAGCAGGAAGATTTCATGAATCACAGATTTGCCTCTCCTTCCTTGTACGGTGTAGGTGCCAGTCTACAGTCCATAACATCACATGCTGATTTGTCACTTATCATGTTTAAACATCATTAGTGCTGGAGACGTTTGGTCATGAATATCACTCAAGCTATAACTCAGATCTCAGATAAGTGCCTCAGCTATGAGATATCTGATAATGGGCATCACAAAAGGAAGAAACTAAGCAGCATACATTTTTAGTGGTGGTTTTCCAGTTCAAGTCCTAACATGCCTTTTGCAATAGGGAGGTGTAAGAATCCCTATGAGTATACCAACCAAGTGCTAACTAGCTGTGGGCTTTTTGCAGATTCACTGTTGTTGAAGGTTGTGTTAACTTGCTGGATGATGTTTTTGCTGATGAATGTGATATGGTGCGTTTACAAATCACATTTTTGGGTAGAAAAAGGAGAAGAAATGTTTTTGATGACCAACAATCACATATGAGAACCTACTCTTGATGGTTCTACTAAATGGCTGTACAATTAAATAGAGCTTTAGTTAAAGTTTGTTATGATTTGTTTGACATACAGCTTTCTGTACTTTCAGAGTTCAGAGGTCAATGTCAGAGTGCTAGATTTACTCTGAATGATGTGGAACTTGGTTTTATTGTGTTTATGTCCCTTTTGTGCACGCGTTCAAAGAGACTATTGGCTTATTTGTACCTGATGTTCTCTAATGCTATTATGTGAATGAAAATGACCTTTGGTAACTTTAATAACCTGTGTGCCTGGAGACTTTTTTGTGTTTGCTTAAAAGTGTTTTAAAAAGTTTTGAAATTCTGCTGGTGTTTGTTACTTGTCATGAATTCCTGGGCTGTATGACTGAAATTAACATGTGGCTATGCATTTACAGTCCATAGTCTGTCCATAGTCAAGTGTAAAAATAAAAATAAATAAAATCATTTTGTACTTTCAAACTGTCCACCAGTTCATCAGTTAATTGTAACTTATCTTTCTAAATAATTATCTGCTCATGTAAACTCTTCCTCCTCCAGGTAGTCTACCCGGTAGAAGCCTGCAGCCCCTGTCTGATCAGTATGGCTGATAAGCAGGAGCTTGGCAACCAAGCTCATGCTCTGTTTGACCGCTTTGTGGCCTCCCAAACATGCAAAGAAGTTCATCAGAATTTTGCTGAGCTTTGTTGCCACCTACAGTTGGACTCCCAGGACTACCACCACTTCTATAACAAGCTGAAGGAAAGACTCAACTACTGGAAAGCTAAAGAACTCTGGCAAAAGATTGACAAGAGAGCCTCCCACCCAGACTATGAGCAAGGCAAACCCTGTGCTAACACTAAGGTATTTTCATGTCTAAGCTTGCTCAAGTAAAGTCTTGGTACGTTAAGTACCAGTCATCTTCACGTTTCTCCCTCTTTTTCAGTGTTTAGTGCTGGGAGCAGGTCCATGTGGGCTGAGAACCGCTGTAGAGTTGGCTCTGTTGGGTGCACAAGTGGTCGTGTTAGAGAAGAGAACGTCTTTCTCCAGGAACAATGTCCTGCACCTGTGGCCCTATACGATCCGAGACTTGCGTAACCTTGGTGCAAAGAAATTCTATGGCAGATTCTGCTCTGGCTCTCTTGACCACATAAGTAAGTGTCATAATCTTTTATAAAGTTCATTAAAATTGCACATGTGTGCAATTTTAATGAACTTTACAAAAGATTTTTTGTGTATTACTTGGATTTGGCTTGGGCAATTTGATATCATCATTGTGATTTCCACAGACGTAACAAAAGATGTTATATCCGTGCTGACACAGTGATCAGCAGTTTTGTTTGCAAAAGGAAAGGAGGTTTTTTGTTCGTTTTGTTTGTTTTATTTTTTGCAATTGAAAGAGTTTCTTTCAAAGAGACACTCATTATTATTTATTTATTTTTTTTGCATGCATGAACGTTCTGCACTTCAATCCACTCTCTAAAACTCTAGTCCCGGTTTTACTTCATTTACAATGAGTTGCACTGTGACATTCACGCACTGCTACATGTGTCAAAAAAATTAAACAACAAATGAAAAATACTGTTTCTAATGTTTAGTTATCGTCAGGTCTTTCCAACCAAGTCGATTTTTACAGATGAAAAATCAGATACAATTTTTAGTGCACTGAAACATTCACCCCGATGCAAAGAAGATACTGATTTATTAAGGAGTAACAGCAAAATTATCATTTTTTGTTTAGCCAGTGTGACTCAAAAGCAGACACCAGGTCCCAGCCCATTCTGCTAAAACGTTCATCACATCAGTTTGAGATTTAGTGCTTTGAGCGTTAAAAGAAGCGACCAAAGCACATGACCTCTGACATGTTTTTTTTTTTTTTTTTTTAAGTCAGTAAAGCATGGTATGAAAAGGTCTGCGGCAACTGGAAACCATCCTGGATGTAGTGCATGTTACTGTAAAATACTCATGGTTTTAAGTAATTTTCAAAATGAATCAGTTTTTCAGAGTTACTAATTGTCCTCTGTTAATGACAGTTTTATCAGAGTATTATGATTATTATTTTTTTTTATTTATCTACCTTGAATGTGGCTGAGGCAATTTATGAAAGGTGGTTGCTTAATTGGCAGTTTTTGAGGGTTTCTTGATTGGAAAACATGTTTTTATATGTAGGTATCCGTCAGTTGCAGTTGATTCTGTTGAAGCTGGTTCTGCTGTTGGGGGTTGAAGTTCACACGGGAGTGAACTTCAACGGTCTGTTGGAGCCTCAAGCATCAGGATTAACAGGTATGCAATTCATTTCTGTGTGTCTGTATGTGTAACTCAGATCTGAGATAGGACTTAAGTTGGTTATCTCTGGTTCTCTTCCAGGCTGGAGAGCCTTGGTTCATCCTGAGTCTCACCCTGCTGCTTCCTACCAGTTTGATGTCTTTATCTCAGCTGGAGGAGGAAGATTCGTACCTGATGGTAAGCTGTTCACACACAAAATGAAAATTTTCATATTAAGAAAGATAGACGCATATTACTACTTTGAGAGGACAGCACTGTAGACTAACAATTAAACAACCAATCTAAAGCAGAACAGAAATGAAAAGGACATGATTTAACATTTGTTACCAGGTGAAAATACATTAACAAGTATGTAAGTGGATTACTTGTATGATTAATTAAATCAAATATTAGATGAAAGGTCTCTGTCTCTGCATCAGGCTTTAAGATAAAGGAGCTGAGAGGGAAGCTGGCCATTGGGATCACTGCAAACTTTACAAATCGGCATACTGCGGCCGAGGCCCAGGTGCCAGAGATCAGTGGCGTGGCTCGCATCTACAACCAGAAATTCTTCCAGCAGCTGCATACAGAGATGGGTATGGAGAGAGGATACTGGGAGGAATATGGACTTATTAATGGATGTGCACACACATGCATATACATGCTCACATTATTACACACACATAAATATACAGAACACTGGCCATTTTCTAAGTGTCCCCCATGTTCTCATTTCTCTCCTCCTGTCTTTTTCAGGTATTGATCTGGAGAACATAGTGTACTATAAAGATGACACTCACTACTTTGTCATGACTGCCAAGAAAAACAGTCTGTTGAAGAAAGGGGTCATTAAGCAAGTAAGACCAGCACACTGAACCTGTAGATCATTATAGTCAGCAAAAAAATGTATCTATGTTGGAAAGCAACATCATAAGACACACAGACCGGCCCAGTATTGTACCCGTTCCTTTATGCAGATGCTTCAGAGAGAGCTCTTTTAGGTCATGAACCTGTGGAATTGGTCCATACTAAACCCTTGCTAATGGATCTCTGGGTGGTCCCATATTCACATTGTCTGAATGTTTCATTATAGCAAGTACAGCCCACTCTAGATCTCTCTAATTTTGGTAAGGGGGGCTTTCAGAAACTTTTAGAAATACCAGGACCATAGTACTGTAAGAGCTGAACCTGTATTGTGTTGCATTGTGTCTTTGCTTTAATTTCTTGTTGTGTAAGAGTAATGTAATGTTTATGATGGGAAGCTGCCTTGAGCTGCACTGCCACCTGGTGGCTAGCTAGGGTAGCACAACATTAGTGGCAAACTGTTCAGTCTTGCAGTATTTAGTTTATTTATCTGTTAGGGCATTAGGCTGTGTACTTGTTTCCTGAGATAATCAGTTCCTGTTTTCTTTACTCTTTTCTTTAATAAAACTTGCTGAAGCAGCACTATTCTCTGCTCTTTTATGGACCTGTATATTTAGTGACTGTCTTCAAAGAAGCTGCACATGTGTAGAGATACTGTGAATTGGTTTTTGCTTAAAACAGGTGGTCATTAGGAATCAGTTAGGTGTGTTCTCTACAAATTACCACTCTCCTTTTTTTCAGGACAGCAGTGATGCAGAGCAGCTGTTGGCACAGGCTAATGTTGACCAGGAGACTTTGTTGCAGTACGCGTATGATGCCGCTCAGTTCTCCACTGGCCACAAGCTGCCTGATCTGGAGTTTGCACTGAACCATGTGGGTAAACCAGATGTGGCCATGTTTGACTTCACCTGCATGCACCGTGCTGAGTATGCTTCACTGGTGAGGGAGAGGAGGGGCAAGAAACTCCTCATCGGCCTGGTTGGAGACTCTCTGGTGGAAGTGAGTATATAGCTTAAGTAAATCCCTGCAGCTGTAGATGATATTTGCTGCATTGCTTTTAATCCCTTTCTTTATGTGCGCAGCCTTTTTGGCCTTTGGGGACTGGCATTGCCCGAGGCTTCCTGGCTGCCTTTGACACAGCGTGGATGGTGAGGAACTGGGGCAAAGGAGTGACTCACCTGCAGGTCCTGGCTGAGAGGTATTGGCTATCTTTAATATTTATTGATTTAATGAGGCATTTTTTAATGAAACACTTGAGTGTTTCCAGTTGTTTATTGTTATGATGAGCAAGTCCTTTGCTAAATCAGGCATCCCCTCACCCACATGCCTCTTTACCTTAAAGTTCAGCTCTCCCCCCTAACACTCCTTGATCTATGAATATTTACTA
>JAILXH010084046.1:0-14572 GCA_023558415.1 Piaractus mesopotamicus | reverse complement strand
GACAGTTGACTGTGGAATATTAAGTAGCGAGGAAATTTCACGACTGGACTTGTTGCACAGGTGGCATCCGATCACGGTACCACGCAGGAGTCACTGAGCTCCTGAGAGCGACACATTCTTTCACTAATGTTTGTAGAAGCAGTCTGCAGGCCTAGGTGCTTGGTTTTAGACACCTGTGGCCATGGAAGTGATTGGAACACCTGAATTCAATGATTTGGATGGGTGAGTGAATACTTTTGGCAATATAGTGTATATTAGCGTCACGTAGACATAATTTCTGGATACCGAATGTTTGAGTAAAAAAAAAAGAAAAAAAAGAGCTGTAACTCACAGAAGACCAGACACGTAACGTTTCTCACCACATGCTTCTTCTTCTCGTAGGTCAATATTTGAGTAATGCATGAGGCTTTAACGTGGAAACCGGCTGGAGGCAGCAAAGAGAAAATGAAGATCCAGGAGAACACGAAGGAGCCAATTAACGTGGCTGGTGCATCCGGAGCGGCCGGCGAGACCAGGCCGAGTCCTCTGGGCCTCTAATTAAAAAGCCTCTCGGCTCACCCTCCTCTACTGCACTACCAGACGCAGCAACACATACTCAACACACGGTGCTTAATCCTCATTAAAACCACTGTTTCTCAGCTGCGTCTGCTTTAACATGCGAAGGGGAAAAAGGGCATTTGGGGATTTGACCGTTAAGGTTTTGCTATTCAAACATAATTACATAATTAATTATATAGTTAATTACATAATTAAGTACATATACAATCACTTCACATTCTGTATTGCTCCTTTCTTTTTTAAGCGTGATTGGATTCCAGTGTCACTTCCTAAGTATGTTGGTAGTTAGTCTAATGTGTAAGGCATTCAGTTCAGTTCCTGAAGTCCTAACCAATCAGAAACCTCACTTGGCTATATCAACCTAGATACCACAGAGGGAAAAATCCTGACTGTCCAGTTTTTCTTTGAGCTTTTTAAGATCTTAAGGCTGGCTTCAAACAGTGAAATGTTCATGGTGCTTTGCTTAAAACCTACATGAAATTAAACTGCACTTGAGTTGCATAATGTAAAGTGTCCTACAACTCACTTGAAACTCAGCTGCAACTGTTGCAAGCATCTCCATTTGGTGAAACAGCTTTCTTAAAACAGCCAGTCAAAATGCCGATAACGCATCACATGATGACGTTGAACAGCATATTTTCAAACGAATGATTTCACTGAATTAATGGACAAGTTGAATGGTGGTTGAAAAGGAGACGCCCCAGCTTGACTGATTCAAGGTTGGTAGTTTTTCATTCTGTCAGTTTTTTGAGTCTCAACAACAAATGCGAGTTTCTCAAAGCTAAGGTTTCTGTAACCAGCTGCTATAACTAGCCAGCTAATGGTAACATCTGTTCAAACAGCTGCTTGTGCCACTGTTAATTCTTCTTTAGCCTGCTGTTGTTATGATTTATGTAGCTAAATTCATTTTCTTGATACCCCCTAATTTTACAGACCTTAGATTCATTTGGGATCCAAATGGCAAAAATTATTACAGCTGGGGAAACTAAGCTGTGGGCCATGATGAACTTCTTGGGCTTCTAGGACAAGATGAGCGAGAAATCTTGTGGGTTTGACCCTTAGAGGCCAAGAGTTACTACTTGTTTTGCGACACTGTTTAAATGCAATTACATTATTACATAACCATAAACTATTACATAACATTACACAGTGAGTTACATTTATATTCAATTTACATGCTGTATTGACACTTTTTTTGGGTATCATTTCACACAAACTACATACAGGTGAAGTAGTATCCATAGTATATTCATTAACACCCCATTACAATTACATAATCATTTCGAATAAATAAATTAATGAACATGTACCATGATGAATTGAAATCATACTCGGTGATGTTTAGAGCAAATTAAAATCTTTTTAGCGAATAAACAGTCTATGACACTATGCATATAACATGCTTACTTAACAGTGATCTAAATTACATTCATTACTTCTCAAAGTCTTTATCATTTAGCTTTCCTTTATTGATTAATACAAAATTGATGCTCGTACTTGAAGCATTACAGCAGCATTCATGACCTGTACAGTAAAATGACATCATTGCTCTGGTTCCGTGCTGCTTGGTGAAGCTCCATTGTTTATCCTTGTTCAGTGCACAGAGCTAACAGTGCTTTATTGAAGTCTGAGTGAAGGTAGGTGGCTAATGGCTCAGCATTCAGCTGGAAAGATTACATTATTGAGCTTACATTGTGAGCTCGGTTCAGGAATAAACTGCAAGCCAGCGAGCTGTAAAAGTTGTGTGTAATGTAGAGGAATGTGAAACATAATTCATTACGTGTAATTTAGTCACTGAAAGAAACTAACTATTCATATTTAAGTGGGGTGACAGAAGTAGTATTTCTAGATTGCACTGAGTATTTGGACACGCCTGTGCTTGAAAACTGGAAAGTAGCGTTTTGCACTTGTTCCAATAAGAGTAGGTCTGAGGAGGTAGTAGCACATGTTTTTGGACCAAAATGGTTTTGAAAACAATACTTTACCAATCGTGAATGGGAATAAAGATGCTTGCGCCCAACCAAATTAGTAATATGTCGAAGTTATGAAAATAGAGCCCTAAAGCTTTCATAAGTTACCTATCAAACAGCATCCCACTTTGGCTGAGTTCGGCCTATTTTTTGAGTTGTGACACCAGCAGTGACACCAACATGGTAGTGTATGTATCAAAAAACAAACTCCAAGGGCACTCTCCTTTTTAAAACAATTAAAAGATCTTTATTGCCGTGGCATGGTCATGTTAAACCTTAAAAACTTTAATGCGTTTCAGCAACAAGACTTCATCGGGGAGTCCAACACTATGGTAGCCTGTCTGTTTCATTAGTACATGTACTGGAAGGAGTTTTTGGCCCACGACTAAAGAAACTGGCTCCTAGAATCTCTGGAGAGTTGGAAAGCAAGAGATTTTGTAAGATTCTGAATTCCCTGAAAACACAGAGAAAACATATCAGCTTTATTTAAACTGATTTACTGTTTACAGTTACCAATGATACGCCTCACCATACACTAAACAAATGTACCGTAAGTGATTCTCAAAATATTTTCTCTAAACATTAACTCAGCTGAAGTCACTGATGCAAAAATAATTACAGTTTGTTTTTGTCTTAGGTTAGTTTTTTTATTTATGGTTTCAAGTGAGAGCACAAAAGCAAAGATAAACTAAAAAAACAGTAAAATAAAAAGACAGAACAACACATTTGACAGAGTTGGGAGATGTTTGGCTTTCTTTCTCCTGGCAGCACTGATATCCTTTATCCTCATGGCCTCTTCTCACTTTTTGGTCTGGTTCTCATTGCCAGAGACTTCTGTCTTTTCAGGAAGCATCATTGAAGATGTGGAGATATCTGTGAAGATATCTGAGGTGGGATGGTCCTGAACAGGAGTTGTGCTGGTCAGATGTGAGAGTGGGCTTCTTGCCTTTGTCCCAGCCCTGTTTTTTTCAGTGTTGGAAAGCTTTGGTGTCTTGTTCAGCTTGTCCACAAGAGTTTTAGAGGATTCCACCCCCCCATGGAAACAAAATGGTTCTCCACGAAGATCTTTATGGAAAACCAGTCCTGGACTTAAATTGTGCAGGTCAGATGTGACAGTTACTTTCACAAATTTATATTTGATGTTGAGTCTTGGTTGTTTCACCAGACAACCTCTAGTCTGAGGGGATCTGTAGGTCAGGGATGTTTTTAACAGACCCTTTGGACACACTCTTTTGGCTACTGTCAGGCGTCTGGCAGTGTGGAGAGGCTCGCCATGAGTTATGTTCAGTAGGAGATTTTGCACCCGGGACTTTCACCCAGTATCATCTTTTTCTCTTTTATTCGATCCATCTTCTTGGTCTGCAGAGTGAATGAACAGTCCAAGGTCATTCCAAAAAAAAACTCCTCTCTTTGATTTTTTGAGTTTCGGCATGTGTGAAGTAACTCTTTCCTTTTGGTTCCACGCGTGCAGGGTGCTGTGATGGTCATCCTGGTCCCCCAAATGTTCTGAATCTCCACCTGTGCAGCAGCTCAGGGGAAAAGTCACTTGACCCCTGCCTGGCATGTCCTCTTTTTTTTCTTTTCTTCTGCTGGTCTTTCTCTGGTTAGGCAGTTTAAATCCTTAGGGTTTGGATGCATAGCCTTTCTTGCTTGGTCAGTTGATTAAATATTTGTTCATTAGAATAAATATAAAGCTCACATGCACAGCTATAGTGCCAAACATGAAATAAAACAAAATTTGTCCATTTGGCTTCTTCTGATTGGCTGGGCATGAGTTATTCACTGAATAATTAGCCTATGAAGTGTAAAGCATTATCATAACTCTTATGTAAAAATGATCTAAAAATCTTTACGAAAAATTTAGTGGTATGAACACTTTCACATGTGCATGACATACAATTTCAGATACATTTTCTTTGCCTTGAACACCATGACAACAGACTTACAGGCTAATGTTAGAAAGGAATGGAACATTGAGAAAGGGTTGCATTTCTGTAGTATGGAGAATGGAAGAATAGACAGAGTAGATTGATTGTTCCTTATAAGAGCATATAAGTCCGGTCTTTAAAGGATCTTGTTTTTGAAAATATTAAGTCAGTTTAGTTCAAGAATGCTATAAACTCAGTCATATGTGATGAAATGTTTTGTCACATTGTAGTATAGGATTTTGGGTACTGTTTACAGTAATTACATGTCTATTACAATCACAATCATTTATTAAATACATTCACTAATGAGTACCAAGCTTGTAATGTAATTGACTGAACAGACACTCAGTAATGCATAGTGTATATACACTATAGATGGCCAAATATGTGGACACCTGATCATCAATAATATATGGGCTTCTTTGGACATACCATTGCCCCCTTTGTGGCTATAACAGCCCCCACTCTTCTAGGAAGGCTTTCCACAAGATTTTGGAGTGTGTCTGTGGGAATTTGTGTCCCTTTAGGTAAAAGAGCATTTATGAGGTCAGGCACTGATTTTGGACAAATAGGTCTGGCTTGCAAGGTGTTCAGTGGGGCTGAGGTCAGAGCTCTCTGCATTCCACTGGTGTTCTTCTAGACCAGACTCGTCAAACTATGTCTTTATGGAGCTCGCTTTATGCACAGGGTCACAGTCATGCTGGAACAGGAAAGGGTCTTCCCCAAACTGCTGCCGCAAAGTTGGAAGCAGATAATTGTCATGTGTATACTGTAGCATTAACATCACCCCTCACTGTCACCCAAACACTGAAAAACAGCCCCAGACCCCAGACCATTATCCCTCCTCTACCAAACTTTACTGTTGGAACTATGCATTCTGGTAGATTACATTCTCCTGGCATCTGCCAAACCCAGATTCATCCATCAGACTGCGAAATAAATACATTTCCACTGCTCCAGAGTCCAGTGGCGACGGGCTTTACACCACTCCAGACAACGCTTCGCATTGAGCATAGTGATCTTAGGCTTGTGTGCAGCTACTCGGCCATGAAAACCCTTTTCAAGAAGAGCCCTACACACAATTCTTGTGCTGATGTTGCTTCCAGAGGCAGTTGGGAATTCTGCAATAAAGAATAGGTGATTTTTTTTTTGTTTGCCATGATCTACCAGTTCATGGGTGAGCTGGTATTGCTTCTAGATGCTTCCATTGTACAATAATAGCACTTATAGTTGACTAGGGCAGATCTAGCAGGGCTGAAATTTCACAAACTGGTGAAGGTGGCATCCTATGACAGTGTCGCATTTAAAGTCATTGAGCTCTTCAGTGCGACCTATTCTACTGCCAATGTTTGTCTATGAAGATTACATGGTAAAGTGCTTGATTCTTTACACCTGTTAGCAAAGAGTATGGTTGAAACACCTGAACTCAATATTTAGGAGGGTTGTCCGTATACTTTTTTTTGCCACATAATGTATGTAAGATGTCATGAAAGGCATATGTAGGTGTCATGTAGAATGCTGCCCCTTTCTGCAAAACAAGACTAGACACCCAGCAATAACTTTTCATCAAATTCAAATCATAATCAAATATCTCCTCTCCTACTTATAAACACAAATGTTACATAGATTGAATGTTTACAAACTGCACTTACAACAGATTTGATTTGCTTATTTTCAACAGACTACGAGTGAAAAACAATTTAAAATGACGCAGTTCTTATTGCTGCATTATCAAGCGAGTCCTCAACACACAGCGTAGGCCGCACACAACTTTACATGATGATTAATATGACATCATTATGTAGAATACACTGTGTAACGCAGTTGCTAACCATAAAGTGCACATTAAACAGTATCATCATAAATATGCCATTTGCATCTTCATTAAAGATGGCATTTGCATTAAACGATAGGCTGGCATGTGGTTATTCAAACCAGCGGGAAGTTGAGCAATCAGTTCACTGTTGACAGTTATTCTATCAGTGTTGGAAAACATTCCAGTACAGAACTTAAGTACCCTTAAAGTGTGTTATTTAGACCATTAAGAAAATTATCTGTTTGCTGAATAATACATTGTTAAATATTTATAAGGATTAGTTGTGTGTTATTCAAAAAATGACTAAAATGGCACAGAAACATCTCTAAACCTAAACATCCTCCGACCCCCCCACCATGGTTACACTATGCTTGTTCAAGGAAATTGGAGAACTTACAGATATATGCAAAAATTTGAATACTCACAGTCAAATGACATATTTTCAGAAAAATCAACAAAATATGTTAACGCATCTTCTACAGAGAACACACTTAAATATGGCATATTCCTGAGCAAATTTAGTGCACAAGTCCTGTTTGGTGAGTTTAGCATGTTAAACTTCTGCACAGACCACATTTTGTGTAATTGTGCATTAAAATGTGCAAAAGTGTGTTCTCTGTACAGAATCTGTTAACTTACGTTCACTTAGAAAGTCAACAAAACATTTTATTTTGAACAGGGGCACCCAAACTTTTGCATATGACTTCATATAAATCAAGTTGAGTGCTCAGAGAGTCTGAATTTTCAATGAGAAAATGTGAAATCTGAGCTGAAGTAACATTATTGACTCAAAAGCCAATCCATATAGTCATAATAAGCCATCCAAGAGGAGTTAGCCATTTAAAAAAAGCATGTTCTTTAAACTTAGGGAATCTTTTGAGGAAGTCTTTAAAACTGTTGGATTATGAAATGAAAGCTCATTTAGCAATATATTATATTGATGATGTTTTCATTAGTACAAATTTTAAGCACAGCCAATACAATTTAGCATGACGGTGCCTCACACAGTTATGTTTGTAAGAGGTTTGCCATATATTATGCTGTATTGTAAGTAAAATGCTGTTTGCAATGTTTACACTGTTCTTGGAACCATCTTTACAAACTCTGAAGTGTACCTACACTGAGGATTGAATCCTCAGGGCATTTAAGACCTGAACTAAACTCAATATTCAAGAACTTAAAGTAATTGCCCAAAAAATTATTATCCAATCAGAATTTTTTCTCCATGGGGTCTAACCAAGCAAGCTGTACTATTGGTTAGGATTTCAGGAGCTGAACTGCAGCCATTACATGTTAGATTAACATAATTAGAAAGAGACAGTGGAATCAGCCACTCACATTTCATTTATAATGGGTTAAAAAAAAAAAAAAGTCACTCTAGGCCAGGGGGTGTCAAACTCAACCACTAAAAGGCCCACATTTAAAAATCTCAACAAATCTGTGGGCCAGAGAACACCTGTTTTTATTTAATTTTTAATTAACATTGTGCTATAACCCAAACTGGCCATTGTTTATTCAAAATACGGCATACTGTCCACAGTAAAACACAGGCACTTGTAATAGACCTTGAAATATTACATGAATACATGAAATATTCTACATTTAAGTGTCCCCAGGAGCTCAGTCTTTCGAACTTACCTATCTGCTTGAACTAGACACCTGGCGTCTTTTCTTTGCTGCAAGTTCATTAAGATTTGAGCTCAGTTTCTGAGCTGCTGAGCTGACGTTAAGTGTTTATGTTGGTTGAGCTGCAGCTGAAATGCAGCTAGTGTGTTTGGTGATATGACTGGTGTGGAATTGTGTCGAATTGTGTAGAACTGAGGTGCAACTGCTGTCCCATAGACTGTTTTTGGGGTAGGAGAGTCATTATATTGCAGTGCGTGCTGGGGACTGTAGTGCAGCACATTGTGAAACGGGCTAATATTACTAGAAAATTAAAAAAATTTTGCAGGCCGGATAGGATTGTGTCATGGGCCTGATCTGGCCTGCGGGCCTTGTGTTTGACACATGGGCTCTAGGCCTTCTAAATGTCCTAGATGTAGTTTCAGTCAGTTGTTAGAAAACGACTCAGGACTCTTCACGTAGGAGTCGCTGTAAACTACATACAAGGTCAAATAGATTTTAATGCCTGTTACAAGCCTCAAATAAAAACTTGTGGAATGTATTTTACAAGCTTCAAATGTCCATGTTTAGTCTAGAACTTCCAAAAAGTTCATGTGCACCAGTGTTAGCTTAGCAAATCAAATCAAATCCCGTTTATTGTCAGGAGCAAAGGTGAGTGAAAATCTTGCAGTGAGTAGTACTTTCCTCTTCTACTTACGGACACAAATGTTGTATAGATAAAAAAGTTTAAAATCTACACTTAACAGAATTTACATGCCTGTTTCAACTATAAATGAGAAGTAGTGTAAAACGACAGTGCTGATTTGTATTTAGTCTAGAATGTCCAAAAATTCCATGTGCACCAGCATTAGCTTAGCGCTAGCACACTATTAGAATTCTATAGGGGCACTAGCAAAACTTAGTATTATCGTAGAGGTGTTTTTTTTTTATTTTTTTTTATTCTGACTGTTGTAACATTTGTGGCCCAAACTCAAGGCCTAACTCTAGTAGTCATGGTTCCAGTAGTCATGGTTCTAATGGTTCTAGTAGACATTACTCTGGAGTAATGCACATGATCCAGTAAAACAGAGCAATGCTTAAACTTGCCAAACTTCTATACTGCAGGAATCTACAGTTTTAACTGTAATTCACTTTCCAAAAATAAACAAATAAAAAAAAAAAACACATAATACAAAAATGAATGCAAATAGTTGCATTCAAAAATACAGTAATAAAAAAATGAAAGATGAAAATATCTGTCATTTCCACAAGCTGAGTGTACGGACTCTGAGGTATTGAGAGATGCCACCCTCTTCTCCACTTCCTGCTCGTCCCACCTCTCAGCCATTCCAGCTTTTTCATTAGTTTTTACGCTGCTAAATAATGAACGTGCGGGCTGAGATGAAGTGCATCTGTGGGGAGTCCAGGCTGCCTTTGCTTTTTGATTTACGTTCTGTTCATTACAGGAGAGCCAGCGCTGGAGCTTTTCCTGCTTTCCTTTTTTTCCCCTCTCTCTTTCTCCCTCTCTTTTTCCTCCACCCACCCAAGTGAGGTGATGAAGGCTTGCACTGGATTTACGGTCTCCCTCTGCATGGGCCCGACATTTATGTGCCACCCGTGTGATCAAACAGCCATGTTAGCAACCTGCGAAGCCATCCATCATGGAGGAACATTCCTGAGCGGGAGCTTGTCCTGGAAGTAGCTGGTGGGGGGAGTGACAAAAGTAGGTGTTGGGGGCTAGCCTTAAGCCAGCTGCAAACTGTGTGATAACGGCAGGCTTATATGTTTACATTTACATTTATATTTACACTTATTCGTCTGGCAGGCACGTTTAAGCAACTTACAATAAAGCAACTATAATCCAAATGTACAGCTATGACAACTTCATGCAAATGCTAGACAACTATGTTTCCATTTCAGGAACAGTGCAACACAGTTATGGGAAGCACCTCCAGTACAAGGCTACAACATAGGTGCAGATAAACATAGTGCAACGTAAACATGGCATAAAGTGCCATAAAATAAACATGGCAACAACATAGGAAAATCCCAGTGCTCATCATCATCATCATCCTCATCAACCATTTAATCCAAATAGGGTTGCAGTAGAATCCCAGCAGAGAATCCCAGATGGCCCTTCCTGGATCGGGGCCTTACCGTGGTGGAAGGGCTTGTGTGGTCAAGGGATCTTCAGAGCCAAGTCATCAGGAGCAATAGGCTTCTTGTAGGGTCTCCCAGGGCGAACAGGTCTGAACTGAAGACCCAGACTAACTCGATCCAAAAATCCTCCATGACAAAAGGACACAGAAAACTGTGTACCCTGCCCAGGAGAGGGTTACCGGGACCTACCCCTGGAACCAGGCCTGGGGGTAGTGTTCCTCGGCGAGTGCCTGGTGGCTGGTGGCCCACCACCCACAAGGTCCAGCATGGGGGACTGGTGCAGTGCCGTATAGACACTGGGGATCCCAACACTCCACATAGTAATTCATGCCATAATGATGCTAATATAATCTTGGCTAAATTCTACAGCAGACTGTGCAATAAAATGTATGTTCATGTGTATCACATGCCAGACTAAAACAGTAAGAATTCTTTATTGTGAAAATGCTACTTAAGTAAAATGCTACGCTGAGGGTAGAACGCAAGGCATTCGAAGAACATTGCAGACTGAGAAGCATTCTGCAAAGAAAAGTGGGTGAAACTTCTTAAAACAAGAATAGAAAGACATCTAGCTGGCTACAAAAAGTGTTTGCAAGCTGTGATATGTGACAAACGAGGGGTTCAGTACTAAGTACCGACTTAGTAGGGTTCACAAACTTTTGCACATGCCACATTCACTATAACTTTTACTATTACTTTTCGTTACCAATGGCAGAAAATTTAATTTTTAAGGTCATGTTTACTTTTTCCACTTCAAAAATCAACAAACTACGTAATTTGGCCAGAAGTATCCAAACTTTTGCAAACAACTGTCTCACCAATCTGCTGGCACTACTCTGTGTGGTCCATTCCAGCAAATATAGGTATTATTCATGTAATAAATTTACCAGGTGCTGGTGACCACTCAAACACAAACTACTTGTAGTTACAATAAGACAACAAATAAAAAATGGACTTACCACAAGACTGTATTGATCATCCATTATAGATATATTAGTAAACTCTTTATTAAGCGTTCATTTTTACTCAGTAGCCAATTAAGTACTTAGTACTGAGCAATTAGTAATGGAATGCTCTGTTAAACTGCTGCTTATTACAGTGTCAGTGAACTGATAAGTATGTTTACTTATATAACGAACTATATATTAAGACAGTCCTGGAAAGTATCTGTCAGTGAATCTACTGATTTATCATTACATTTTTCTTCCAGTCACTGTCCTTTACCTCTACACATTCATCTGTCTCACTGCACTAAGAGCTGTATTTATATTTAGACCATTAATTACTCTTTACTTCGTTTTACTTCAGCCATAACTACTTCTATATCTGTCCCTCCAAGTACAGTGGTGATAGTGACAGTATTTTCCAGTATTTACTTTTCTTAAGGAATGAATTGATTGCAATTACGATATCAGTCATTAGGCATATCTTACAGGTTTTATACACTGAGCAAGATTTTTTATGATTGGTTTTTGAATCAGCACGATTTCTTGGATTGTGAAAATGCAGCATTATTTCATTGAGCTTCTTTTTGATTTTTGTGAACCACAATCACAAATCACAATTGTCTCTAGTGTTGGCATGGTGTCAACCAAGATGATGGGCTCTGTCGCAACATGGGTTATGAACATCCGAGCTATGAAAGCACTTCCAGTTCATGTCACTCTTTAGTCATTTTTTGAGGAGCAAACTGTGCCTTTTTGTGGGCTCAGTTTCCAAAAAGCATCTTAGTGTTAAGGTCGTCTTAGTGTTCCATGTGATGCTCACTCTACCATTTAGGAGTCATCTTTGTGCCAAGATGCTTTGAGGAAATCCAGCCCTGCCCATTTTTGTTCACATTTTCTTGTTGTTTATTTGCATCACACTGCGTATTGGCTTTTAATCATGAGTTCACAGTATAATTCTGTGACGGCGTTATTTTGGGAAACCGCAGCGTCCTTCCTCATGGGGCAGCCGCCAGGACTATGGAGTGGACCGTCATTGCCTAAGAGAGTCCACTCTCTTTTACTTTTCTTGTTTTCTCTTCTCTTCAGTGACAACTCTAAAACCTTTATATGTCATTTTTCACTGTTTGGGCTGCTTCTTTGCGCTTGAGCGTCTCTGGTCTCCCTGAAGCCTCAGGTCAACAAACAACTCTATTAGTTAAACTGTTCGAAGGATCTGAACCAAGTTGAAGGTTGATCAAACGTTTTTTGACGCAGCTTTGATGACTCATTTAATACGATGTTGAGCCTTCACAGTGTGTGGATGGGTGCACTGCAGCCTCGACAGGCCTACAGCTTACCTGCAGTCTGTAGAGTAATGGGCAGCATAGTCATGACAAGTTTGGACGGAGCCGAGACATGTCTCCCTGGCTTGTAGAGGCTGAAATTGTTGCAATTTTAAAAAGCCAAATGGACCCAGGTGAGGCAATCGATTTCAGCTCACTGAGGAGTCCAGGACAGCAGTTGATGTCAAATCTGTTCAAAAAATGAGTTCTTGGCCAGGAGGCCAAATTGTCAGAGCAGGCATTGTTGTCGGGCAGCGAGCAGGGGAGGGACAAGCTCACCCAGGCACAGTCAATATGAGTCTGTCAAGCAGCTGCCAATGGCCTGGCTCACTGTGGAGGTTGCCAATTAGTATGCCCCCTTTTTCACAGCCCACAGAGAACTGCGGGAAAGCACCAGACACACCTGTCAATATTTACTGTGCTGACGAAATGCATCATTCAGCACCATCTGCTCCAGGTCTGTGTGCACTTAGGGATCTGAAGTGGTGACACTTTTGATGGCCCCCTTCTAACCAGCACAATCAATTAATAGGCTCTGTGCAATTGATAGGACTTTAACAGTAAATGTTGTAACATATACAACAATATAAAGTGCCCATTTAATCAAATTGTCCTTGTGTTTTCAAAGTGCTTGGCAAATGTTGTCCTTTTTCCACTCGATTTTCCACCCAGAGAGAGTTCACATTAAGTGACCAATCATATATATTGCTGCTGTCAGAAGAAAACCTTGTAATCTCCATTTTTGTCGTTTTTTAGTTTTTGACATAATTTGAAGATGTCTTTTGTCCTTCATCCTACATTGTGGGTAAATTTCATGAAGAATGGACCAAAAGAAATGACCCAAAATGACTTGGGGGAAAAAAAGTCTGGTTCCATTGACTTACATTAAAAGTACAGTAGGTTTTTTCCTCCTCCTGGAAAGTTACCATTTTAAAGATACAAAGTTTTCTTCCGACAACAGTGATATACTGAAACATTAGCAGTAGAATGGGTTGCACTGAAGAGCTCAGTGACTTTAAACACAACACTGTCATAAGATGCCATCTTTGCCATAAGTCTGTTCATGAGATTTTTGCCATGCTAGACCTGCCCCAGACAACTGTAAGTGCTATTATTGCAAAATTGAAATGTCTAGGAGCAACAATAGCTCAACCACGAACCTCCAGACCACACAAAACACAAGATGGGGTCACTGAGTGCTAAAGCACGTAGATCATAAAGATATTTTGTTACATCACTCCCTACAGAGTTCCAAACTGCCTCTGGAAGCAACATCAGTGCAAGAACTCGGGAGCTTCATGAAATGGGTTTTCATGTCAGAGCAGCTGCACTCAAGCCTAAGATCACTAAGTGCAACGCCAAGCCTCGAGAGGGAGTGGTGTAAAACACGCCACCACTGAACTCTGGAGCAGTGGAAACGTGTTTTCTGTAGTGATGAATTACACTTCACTATTTAGCAGTCTGATGGATGAATCTGGATTCGGTGGATGCCAGGAGAACACTACCTACCAGAATGCATAGTGTCAACAGTAAAGTGTGGTGGGATGATGGTCTGGGGCTGTTTTTCAGGGTTTGGGCCCCTTAGTTACAGTGAAGGGTAATATTAATGCTACAACATACAAATGACAAATTATATGCTTCCAACTTTGTGGGAACAGTTTGGTGAAGACCCTTTCCTGTTCCAGCATGACTGGGTACCTGTGCACACAGCCAGCTCCATAAAGACATGAGTTTGGTCTGGAATGCAGAGAGCCCTGACCTGAACCCCACTGAACACCTTTGGGATGAACTGGACAGACCTATTTGTGCAAAATCAGTGCCTCACAATGCTCTTTTACCTGAAGGAACACAAATTCCCACGGATTCACTCCAAAATCATGTGGAAAGCCTTTACAGAAGAGTGGAGGCTGTTAGAGCTGCAAAGGGGGGCAACTTCATATTAATGCTCATTGTTTTGGAATGTGATGTCAAACGCATATAGGTGTGACAGTCAGGTGTCCGCATAACCCAAACCCTGAAAAACAGCCCCAGACCATTATGCATAGCGCTAGAGTTTATATTAGTAAAGTTTATATCAGTAAATTAGTAATAACTTCTCTCAAGCTGTCCTGGGACTACAGTACTCATTACCTCCTGGAAAACAAAAGAAATGAAAGAAGTACTCACTTCACTATTGTCAGACAATTGTGCTTGTTTTATGCATATTTCTTGAAATGAGCTAAATTACCTGCTAATATAGTGAGATTATTTAACATACACATATATATAT